>JAOPJG010000419.1:0-24972 GCA_027478255.1 Dispira simplex | reverse complement strand
ATGAATTGTGTGGACTGTGTTTCATGAGAGGAGGAAGGGAAAGGGAGAAAGGGAGAAAGGGAGAAAAGGAGAAAAAGGAAAATGTTCAATATTGAACACAGATTTTGACAGACCCAGATTGTAATAGTTGACTTGTATTAAAGAAACTGATTATTTATTCCCATATGACTGACTGTGTGCCACAATTCCATAGTAACTAACATATGAGAAATGATACCCACCTCTTAGGTTGCAGGTTTTACAGAAACATAATGCATTGTGTTTTCCAGGACTTCCTTACTCTATAGCATACCAGCTTCCTATTCTATGGAAATATTCAACATGTCTTGTGTTTTTCATATACTCACATAAGATAAACTGATCTGATTTCTTCATTTGGTCCAAAGGAGACCTGTCCATCAAAGAGGCAGAACAACCTACTAATAGCAGCAAAATGCTGAATGGCAGGTGAATCAAAGCATGATTTATTAGTAAATCCAGAACAATGTGTACATTCTGGTGTTTCATAGACAACTATTTTAATGGCTTATTTCAACACTTATTTCTGCACTTTGTTAATCATGGTCAGGTTTCCCAAAGAACAAACCAACCTTTGCAATAATTAACTTTATATTCTAATAGATTGAGTGGATATTCGTACTTATTTCTCTCCTTTACCAATCATGGTGCACAAGCCACCCAAAGGAGGGCAGCTCAGGAAACTAACATGGTCTCCACACATATCATCACTCCAGTGCAAGCTTCTAGCTTGAATCCTAAGCTATCAGCCTTATTACACACATTGATAATACCATGAAATAATCTTCTGCATTGAATTCTTCAGTTTGTCTAGCAGGTGGTTCTACATGGTTAAATAATCTTTACCCTCATTGCTTGAGACCCATTAAGATTCATTCAGTAGCTTATCAAGTAAAAGTTAATTGATGAGACAAGGCTGGGGAAGTGGTTCATCTGTGAATTAAACTACTTTATTCCCCCACCAGGATAAGAACTACCTGATCATCCATAAGGAGAGCCAAGTACCCAAACCATTTCCTCAGAAAATATTACCTCTCACATCAAGAGGATCAAGGGAAATGTCTGAGAAAAAGATAGGCACTTATGGTTGGAACAGAGATATACTATACCATGACAAGACATTTGCGAATTATTAAACCCACAATGTATCTGGAAAATGATTCTATTTCTTATACTTACACTTGATGTAAATAACATTGTAAATTAAATCTATACTATGTTCTTACACCCTTTCTTGCACACTCTCAATCTTGGTAAACTCTGTTGGTATTTATTTCACAAAAGTGTTTTATAAATGACATACTTCTAGCTAATCTAGGCCTGCATTTGATATCAAACACCTTTGGGGTTAAATTTTATGAACTGTGGCACTGCTTATAAATTATGCAAATAATATACAAGTGGAATCTCGATGCATAGTAACTGGAGCTTAGCCCAATGTGATGCCTGGTGAAGACTCTGGAAACCAGGTGACCGTGATGTAATCTTTTTTAGCCAGTAAGGATTCATTTGAATCATTATTCTTCCATGAGTTTTGATCCAGCTGGGTTTGTTCTATGAGGTTCTCTGATGTTTCAACCATTATGTAAACTCAACTGGATGACCGCCATTTGCAATCATCAGCTTGTTTCATTTATTTCCTTGAAGTACTCTCCTAGTGCTTATCATTAATAAATTCACTTGTACCCTTGCTGACCAGAACTTGTCCTAGTGAGGCACCATGCCTATTTTTCATTACCTTTCATCCCATCAAGGAACCGCGCCTGTTTTATGTAAACATGAAAACAATTTCCCATAATTTTTGGATGAAAATTAAAAATTTCGGGAAATCGTTCTCTCAATTAGTGAGAACTGGGTCACGTTGTTTTGCCTGGAGAACAAGATGGGAGAATTTTTGGATGACGGCCAAAAATTATGGGAAATCGTTTTTACGTTTACCGAAAACAGGCGTGGTGCCTCACTAGGACAAGTTCTGGTCAGCAAGGGTACAAGTGAATTTATTAATGATAAGCACTAGGAGAGTACTTCAAGGAAATAAATGAAACAAGCTGATGATTGCAAATGGCGGTCATCCAGTTGAGTTTACATAATGGTTGAAACATCAGAGAACCTCATAGAACAAACCCAGCTGGATCAAAATTCATGGAAGAACAAAGGTTCAAATGAATCCTTACTGGCTAAAAAAGATTACATCATGGTCACCTGGTTTCCAGAGTCTTCACCAGGCATCACAAGGGCACCCAAATGTTTATTACTACATACACCTCCATTGAAAAACCTGTTGTCAATGCTGTTATCCAACTTGGTTTGCCTCACTTTCAGCATTTATCCATCTTCCCTCACTTGGTATCAGATTGCCACTGAGGAATTAGCATTCTGAAGTGGTACAAAGTGGACATTTTTTACAGGCTGAGATATGTGTTAATGAAATTGAGAAAACCAAAAGTGACATCAAGAATGGGCCAATAAGAACTAAATCTGTGTTAAAATTAATGGAGTATCAGAAGGAGGAATGCTGAATCCCCTGGTATCACTATTCTCAGCCAAATGCACCATGCACACTTGGTGTCATGCTACAGATACAGCCATACTGAGTAGTATACCAGGAAGGATGCAAGCATGTTTCCATGGATAGTATTACTCATCCTAGATGTAAGAAATGTAGTGTAATGTGCTTCAGTTTCCTAGCCAGTATCTGACTTGTGGAAGTGTGATGTTTTGGTTAAAGTTTTTGATATCATAGAGTGGATGACTTATGAGTGGAATAGCCTCTTTCTAGAATTACAGATGAAATTTAAGGATTGTTTCCAGTCTCAGTTTGCTGGACAAGTGGTCACTGTGCCATTGGTTGAATTGCATACTGGAATATTATGTTAGTCATTTGGCTTTGGTTATTGTTTGCTTCTGGTCTTACACCATCTCCAAAGTAGTGAGGGTAACTGTAGCATATAAGATACTTTCACATATATATATATTCATTTGTGCTTAGAGTGTATTCAACCTTATCCTCTGGATTCCTTGCTTTGGGAGTATGATATTAACTGTGAAATGGCATACCTTGTTTAATCAGTAACATTGGTTGGAATAGTTGGACACAAGTTATTTACAAAGTAATTACCTCATTAGATAACAGCATTGACCTGTGAGTGTGACCCCTGCTGCCTTATCCTGCTGGTATTGAAACTACATGTAGAAATCTCTTAAAGCATGCTCCTAACAAGGATCATCATCCCCCACTTTAACCACTGCTGACCTGACCTACTCCACTACCCTTCCGCTTATATCACAAAGAATATCAGCTGTGGGCATTGTCATGGGCTTCGGATCACGTGATTATACATAGAATAGGTTAAGGCATGGCTAAAATTGCCCTGTTCTGTATTCTTCACTGCATTTGGGAGGGTTAGCACTATGGTAGGAAGGTCTGACTACACAATCGTAGCGGGTAATCGCCAATTACATCTTTTCGTAAAACTTTTAATTTTCCAATACCGTGTCCTGTCGTTCTCAATCCACATCCCCGCACATCTTCCCTACTGACCTCTTATTAATCTGCACTGTCTGTCCTTTTCCTCTTTTCTGGGCGCGTTACCTATCTTTCCTGCTAGCAGTTGGCTGTTCAGGTATCTGCCCTTGTTTTATTGGTAATAGCGTGCCAGCCTATTATCAGCCATACTCTCCTCGATCTTTGTGTGTCATGAGCCGCCCAAAATCTGACCTGGACCTCTACTTCCAAACCGGCAAGGTCCACGTTTTCCACAGGTACCTCGACTCCAGCAAAAGTAGCGGCGTAACCGGCTCGGTTCCAAGTGTTCATGAACTAGCCGCCCTCGAAAAGGAACTAGAGCAGTTCGCTACACGTGCGGCATCAAGGACGTCGTATATGGAACAAGAACTTCGGTCACTCCGGACGCGTTTCCGCCTCCCAGAACCCCTTGGCATGGTCACCGCCAAACACCATTCGGACTCTACTAATACCTCGTCGTTGACCCCGTTCAAACAACAACAAACAACCCTCCTGTCGGGATCCAACGCCCGTCCTCGGAAAGGGTCGGTGGGAACCGGTGGAAATGAGCATTGGCGCAAAGATGCGTCCCCCTTTGGACACCAGGTTACTTCGAGTACCTCTTCCCTACAGAAATCTCACTCGTTTGCTGGCTCTAGAAAACGGTCGGATGCAAGTGACCGACCGTTGGGGTCTAGTCGCGGGGCACTATTTAACCGACCTGACAGCAGTATAACTTCGACTAATGCTTCGGGCTTCAATTTGGCCACTAAACCACGTAGTTCGTCCCAGTCAGGCACCACAGGACTCGGTAACCGACGGTCACCTCCTCCCTCCCCGGCCATGTCTCAATCTTCGTTAGCGTCTAACGAGTCAGCGGCTCTGCTTGCTACTCCTACCCGTGGTTCCAGATTAAATGACAAGCGAGGTATTCGACGAAAACGGAAACACGGCACCATTACTGAAAATGGCACGTACCGTGGCGAATACCCGTTGGAACTGGACGATGAGGACGATGACGATTTCCAAGCAAGTCCGCGTGGCAAATCCAGCTCAACTCCCACCAAGACCGGACGACGAGGTCGGCCTAGTTTGGCCGATCGTGCCGCGATGGTCCAGGGCAGTCCTAAAAGTGTTGGGAATAGCACGACGCGAAACTCCACCAGCTCCCCGTTGAAGAAACAACGTACGAGCAGTACCCTGGCCTCGTCCGGTGGGTCCCACCCCGGAGAAGGACAGTCGCAGGAGGTACTACCACCGAAACGTAGCAAGCCTCCTAAAACTACTCCTCCGGACGCAATAAACGAGGACTTCTCACGCGTCAAAGTAGCCAGTGAGGTGCCCGTTACAACGTTTTGGGCGTCGGTAGAGCCTTATTTTCGTCCGCTGAACGACAGCGATATCAAATTTCTACAAAATGACGGAGACTCCCTGATTCCGTTTTTAATCCCTACTCTGGGAAAACATTATACACAAGCTTGGGCCGAAGAGGATCGAGATGTTTATCAAGGACTACTTTCCTACGCCGGACCATCCCCCACCACTGATGTCTGTGCGGGAGGTTCTTCTGGTTATGGCAACGGGTTAACCTCGGGAAAAGGTAAAATGCGCTACTCGGGTCGCGGAGTCAAACAGGAATCGAAGCCCTTCTTGATCACCCCGGCTACAACGATTGAAGCGACCTCTGCGGGGATCCCCCAGGAATCCCATCCGCTTCCTAACACGGGGAAACCCATCACTAATATTCTGGATGAACATTTACTGGATAAAGATATCGGGTGCGGTCCCCTGGCAGAACGCATTGTTAGTGCCTTTATCCAGGACCGTCTTATTGATCCGGCCGAACTTTCCCATAACGAAGAAGATGGTATTAGTGGAAGCGACAAGGAAGGCAAACACGCCATTTTGACCGTTACCCCGCAGGCATCGGTGGTGGAACCCGTTGAGTCACCCCCCGCAACGGACAATGGACCAGTAGAAGTAGTGGGCCTTGAGGAACGGCTGGTGCGCGAACTTCGTCACATCGGTGTACTCGGAGGAGAAGATGTAAGTATTTGCTCTAATATTATGGTACCTGCATTATATGAGGTATGCCAGCATGTCAGATATTGAAGTAAGTAGTCGACCTTTTTTGATGAGTGGTTATCAACTTCATATAGCCCACTTCTAGGGTTGTAAATCCCACTGCGCTTGGTTCCAACGACTAACGATAGCATATTCTCTTTCCATGATCCCACTTGCCTCCTTTGATATGATTTTCGTTATCGTATCCAGGTGGACTGGACAACCCGGGAGGATGACGAAATATGTGCCATATTACGACATGCCCAACGCCTATTACGAGACCAGATAGAAGTGAACCGTAATCGCAAACGACGACTACTGGAGGTGGTCCGCGATCACATGGCATTCCAAGAGTATCACCAAATACTGGAGGAGTTGGACAAGCAGGTGGAACAATCCTACGTGAAGCGTTACCGGGGTCAAAAGACCAAACGGAAAAAATCGATACCGACCAAAACCGCCCTTTCCGACAACGTCCAACATGCTATGGACCGACGTCGTCGAATTATCGAAGGCATTGGATGTTTGTTTCCTGAGGAAAAATATTTACCACCTACCATGTCGATTTACGAAGGGTTGGACCATCCCCCGACCTCCACAGTGCCTACCCCTACCAGTCAATCGAACTAGGTTTCCTCTTCATCGCTCCACTTTTCCACTGCATCCTAATCTGTACTTTGTTAACTGTTCTTACCGTCCTCCCCCTTTTTTTACATTGCTTTGGTCGATCGGTCCGTTTCTCGTGTACTCTATGTTTAGTGTTACTGGTACAGCCCTTGTACACTTTGTAACTTTTGCAGAGTAATTAGTATTTGGTTTAATAATTGATGTTATAGATTTCAAATGCCACCATAATGCGGTTGGGCATAGTTGCGTTCGTGTAGTAATAAATTGAGGGTTCGAAAATTGGAGAGCGTTCGGCCTTGTGAGTATTTATGTCCAAGTGGTGGTGTACCATTGGGTGCATTGGCAAGCCAAAGAGTAAACGAGAAGTGTACCAGTTATAATAGTGTTTCGCTAGACCTTAATGACTGAATGTTCAACCCTATGGCCTCATATAATACCAAATCAGTCTGCTGGACTCCCCACCGTGCGTAGCACCGCCCTTCACCCAATCACATGGATGAAGGGTACGTGTAGCTAAATACTTAATTCACTAGATTCTCAGCCAAATAGATGATAATAATCGTAATGATGATCCACTCCGCAACTGAATAGAATACACCGTCATACAGATTCAATAATGGAGGAAATAACACAGTGTGGATCATTAGTCAACGATCTAGTATACAGTATGCTCCGCAAGCGTTTTTCCAAGATCAACCTTACCAATGTACAGCCCAAATTTGGTATAACGTAATCACTATTTCTGTTAACCTGCTCACATTATGGCGATGACCGCGATCCGTTTTGTGGGGAGGCGGTACCTCGTTGAGCAGGAACTAGAAGGTAGTGCCAGGTCAGTCGGGCATGATATCCCACATTGTTTCAGGGTCTCCAGTGAATAGTCAATATACGCATTACCATCTGATATTGGCTTCTATTTTACAATCATTGATGTGCAATGGAAGAAGAGTTTAAAATTGACATCACTATCACATATCACATAAGCAAACACCGAAGGAACAAGTGCTGACCTACTTAAGTAGTACAATGGTAAGTCCAATAGAAATATTAGATTAGATATAATGTTGTCAGAGACTATATTATCCCAGCATACTCAGCTCCATTACTGGGTGTGTGATGGTGTTGGTTTTTTTTTCACTAATTCCTTTTATTACTGGATTGTTGGTATTATTCTATTGTGTCCGTCGCTTATTAATATTATTACTGGCTCTCTGATGGCGCGCCATCAATATATGTATTCTTTTTGATTGTATGCTCTAGCACTGGTATACTCAACAGCAGTCACTCACAACCTTCACCTTCCGGTTTGTCAAGCCCAATGAGTATTTTAACTGGTAAATCAGCATTCTCCAAGTGATCCACTCACTGCCGTCCACGGCTGGACATCTCCCCCTCCCCCCCCCGCTGAAACGCCATTATGCTGCACCCAGAGCTGGTACAAGATAATATTCAATCTACTAGCTTCCTGCCTCCATAGTACACTGCTGCAATGAGTGAACATTACTGGCCCTATTAGGTGAAATGATTAGTTTACATGGATGTTTCAGATCCATAAATAAACACATGCCCATGAGGTCGAGCCTAAAAACTGCGACACTGCCAACGAAGAAGTACTGTGCAATACCTCCTTTACACTGAATTATACATTGACCCCCGCTTTTTTTGTCCACATTGCCCCTGATCCTCACCGATTAAACCTGAAAGGGATTCACCAAGTGAGTGAAACGTTGTAGTATGGTTTCCAACCACGCGGTTGAACTATGACTACTTCCCATTGAATAGAGAGCACTGACGGGATTGGGTCGAGCTGTGCCGTAAAATACCAATAGTAGCGTATCATTGTTGAATGTTAAATAGTTCAACGTAAAACGATACGGATGGGGCGTTTTTATCGTTTTCCTTCTTATGCTTGTACAGTGAGATTGGCACTGAAACATAGTCACTAACCCAAATATAACTATAGCCATCCCCTACACCACAGATATCCGTGTGAGGTCCAAGTGAACACAGTAGTTACACATTTCCCCCTGGTTAGCTGCTTGCCTATTATGTCACCAGAATCCCACTAACTGGTATTTCCTACTACCGTGGCCAAGCTAAAACCCAATCACGATAAAACTTTTACATGAAGGATGATCAAGCTGCGAATAGAATTGTATGGTGAGGTCCGTAAGATATATGTAGTCTACTGGATCTCCAAGTTTTGCATAAAATATTTTGCGCCGTATACTTTTTTTTTTCGCAAAGACCTCACCGGATTCCTGGTTTACTTAAAGGCGACCACACGGAGTTATTCCTTATTCTTATCAACGTCGATAATTACCCGTTTGTATATTAGGTAAGTTCCGTATTTAAGCGCATACGTGTGTCACGCTGATTTCCTTGCATGGCACCCAACAGGTCAACAAGATTGCAAGACCGACGTGATATTTTTTTTTCGCTACCACTTGCCGGTCTTGCTAGACTTTGGTATCGCTGATCGAATAAATTATCATTCTTTCGATCGAGGGATAATAAAAGCGCTATAAAACCAGTGCAGTGCCAAGGGAGTCCATACAACACTGCGGCCCTCCTCCTCTCCACCATTGGCCACGTTGTACTGCTGGGGAACCAAGCAAGCAGAGTGGGGTGCTTCGTCATATCTCCGGCTCAGGCGTGAAGTAATTCCTGCGTCAGTAGTTTTATCACGCTGATGCCACCTGCAGTTTCGTTACCAAACCAGTATCACTTGTATCTGCAGGTTGCTGCAGGCGCACTGTAAACCTTATATCGGGGTTATTCTCAGGAGCCATTATCGTTTTCTGCCGATCCATAACACGCTTTTATAATGTTATTTCCAATATTTTGTTAATCACAGCATTGTTTTTTGAACTGGTTCATTAACTATGGTACCGTTTTCCACGCTGCTCTTGTACCTGGGAAAAATACCAACCAACTCCCCTCTATTGTCATTATCAATTATAAACGTTAGCCAGTGTAGTGATTTTACTGGTTAATAATAGAATAGACGCATCCTCACGTTTTATAACAGGTAGTGGATGATACATTCTTCGAGTGTACTCATTCTTCCAATCGTGATCCATTACGTGGTACTGTAGTTGAAAATTCCGCCCATACACACAGCCGGATGGAATCCCTGTCATTCCTTTCTCTAATTTTATTCCACAATAATAATAATCAGTATCCAGCCCCTGCTAATCCCGCGACCGACCGCCGTGGCAATACGCATGTTTGAATATTTCGTCACTTTACTGGTTCACTACGATTATTACTTTTTGACAACGGTAGTGATCAACTAGAAGCAGAGACGGACTCTTTCTCTCATTTTTTATCACCCTTTCAGACTGGCGGTCGTCAAATTCGTAACGATTCAATTGGCACACGTTGTCGCTCTCCTCTCCCACTTCCTCCGTTCTCCTCAGGGCCACACTCTTTCCTTCTTCTTTTTACACCCGTGGTGCTGCAGAGTGGCTTCCTATTGTAGTCCACTGGCTTAGGACCTCATCAACGTTCCTTTTTCTCTTATCTAAAATTGGCGACAATATTCATACTTTTTTTTACCTGTTGTGGATACCTCGCCCTTGTCTCGTCTTGTTAGATTTTTTTTTCCTTTATCGTTGTTTACTTTACCACCTGCTTGTATTCTAGCGGGTGTCCATTTCGCCACATATCTTTACTTTTCCTTTGGCAGTATATTATCCTTCGCTTTTCCCTCTACCAACCTTAGACGTGCTTAGGGGTAGCCAGAGTCGTGGCGTTTCCATTTGCTAGCAATTCGTTACTCCAATGGTTGACCTAATCCCTTTGTATACGTCGGCCTTTTACGAAGACACTGACATTCCTGCTGTGCATTTATCCCCACCCCTACAGCTTATCCCTTCCACTGACCCAACCGAAGTACCCAAGCTATTATTCTCAGCTTCCACTGACTCGGATTCACCCTCTGCTGTTCCGCCAGTGGAGGAGTTTGGTGCCTGGCTTCCTTCCCATTCCTCGTCGCAACGGCCACCTGGCCCACCCGATCCTTCGCTACCCCACAGTGCTTTACATTCGGCGTCTCGAGCTACGCCTCCTGCCAGTGTCACCCCTGCTCCAGCCCAGGATAATCCCATGCCGGGTCTCCCACTGGACTTGAATAACCGGGCGAAACACCAGACAATCGCACGGAATCCCCCCGTGCGCAACGGTACAGCGAATGACCGGTGGAAGCGGGACTCCACCAGGGACACACTGGACGAGGAATCATGTACTACCCTTTACATTCGGTATGTGGCCAAAGATTTTTGGAAAGCATTATTTTTTCCTCCGGGTATTACGGTGGCCCAGGCACGAGATATATGTATGTTGCGGTGTAATATCTGGTCCCCTTTTACCGCAGCAAATCTTTCTCCTGTCCACGGCGACGCCAATTCGGACGCGGAGAACTCGGATGGTGAAGGCGCAGAGAACGGAAGCGGGCGACCAACTTCCAAACACCGACCCCGTCGAGATCTTTTCGGGGCTTCCACTGGCGAAGGTACCTTGAGAAGAAGTTTTGCCGACCACCGTCGCAGCACTTTGGCGGCTCCTGCTCAGGTGTTGAATGTTAATAGTACAGATGCGTCCCTAGCTATCACCAATCGCCAAACTCCTCAAGCTGGACAAAATCTGGACAGATTTCGGCAGCAGTTTGGGTTATTCTGGACAGCGGCAGGACACTGGCTGGAGCCCAATCGCAAACTCTCCTCGTACTCACTATCGTCAAGTGATGTAGTCGAGCTGCAGCATCAGCAGGACTTTATTTACATTTCTCCACTACACTATCATCACCATTACGCGGAAGGGCATATGTATAAATTATACATGAACGCACTTAACCCGGCGTGGAAGTTACGATGGTTCGTGGTGCGTGACATGACCCTCTACTGTTACAGACGGAGAGAAGATGTAGAAGCGCTGGGCACTTTACATTTCCGCCACCCCGTTCGGATCTGTGAACCCAATACGAGCCAACTCACCCGGGGCAGCTGCCCATCGTCCCGTAACCCGTCCATAGGGAGTCGTACCGAATATCTAACAGACGGTGACGTTACTTCCCAGTCCACTGGGGTACCCTCAGGTTTTAGTGGCATAGGAAGTGGTGTACTTACCTTACAAATGGGTGATCAGCAAATTACGCTGAAAACATTGAATATTATGGAACACGAACACTGGCGACGTATTTTTCAACAGATGCAAGCAGATTCAGTTCGTTTTCAAAAGCTACAATCACAGGAAGCACATCGTCAGTCTATGCAAATTGTTTCTACAGAGAGTACCGTCGGTGCTACCAAGACGTCCTCACCACCTAACCCTCTTCCTGCCATTGACACAGTTTCGCTCAATCCGGAAAAAGTAGACCAGGACAATGATTTGGACGAGTCTGACGTGATCTCTTCCCGCCCTGGAACTGTACGGTCGACGAAATCCAATTTCAGTCAAAGGTGCTCCTGGTTACCAACAGCAAATGGTACCTCCCACCATCCTGGCGTAGATAGTGTTGAAGATGACCTCATGTCCTTGGACCACAAGAGTGGCTGGATGATGAAAAAGGCATCCATAGGGTACGGATTTCGGCGCCGCTATATTGTACTCAAACGCGGGGAACTGTGGATGTTCAAGGATGAGCTCGCTGCTCGCGCTTCCCCGGTTTTACAATTTCCAAAAGATCACTCCGAGGGCAACCCTACTACGCAAGGGGTGACTAACCACTCGGCGATGAGCTCATTTCGGCCCCGGATTGCCGGGTTATCCTCCATTGCCTCGGTGAATTCGGCTTCACAGGGAAATACAATCTCGCTGAAGCAAGTATGCGTCGAAGTTTCCCACGAGAACGCCAGATATTACCTCAGGGTGACTCTTGTAGGTGAATCATTTTCTCAGTTACGCAAGACCCAGACCCGCGCGTCTATGAGCCAACCGTCCCGCCGCCAGTATAGCGCTCACCGATCGGACAACGTCTACCAACATGGCAATGCATCCAACCACACTGGGTTTATCGCCCGCGGGGGTGGACCCACCTCGACTAATATGTCATCAGGGTTGGTATCCCCTACATCACCTACTACTCCGGCCTGGTCGAGCATTAGTTCGTTATCCACCGTGGCCACTGGTGGATTTCTGAGGAACATCCCGGATAAGCGCTCGCTGGTCAAATTTTACGTGGAATCGTGGGAAGAGGCCCAAAGTTGGCAGGACGCCTTCTTGAACATTGCTCAGGTTCCGGTGGACGACCTAATTCGGCTTAAATTATGGATCCCCCACTTGGACGATCCACTGGTTTCTAAAACAGATGGTAGTCGCCCAGGGTCACCAGTGCTCAGCCTGGGGCGCAGTAGCAGAAGGGCATCACGGTTCATTCCCAATTCGCCTTACCAAATACCCGCTCCGTATAAACCAACGGCGCCGTTCAATCTGTCTCCCAATTCGTCCACCCTTACGGTATCGACCCAGTGTAGTTTTACTCCCAATTCGCAGCTGGATTTTAGCAACGGTAATGGTGACACTACCGGTCACCGGGCTGTAGATACCTTCCAGAGTGAGCACCACCGTAAATTGCACAAGAAACGTTCACAAACTTTTATGCTCCGACCGTCCCGTAATTTTTAGGTCGCACTTCACTACTTTGTTTTCAATATTTCATTTGTTGTTAGAGTTTGATGTGAGGAGCATATTCCTACACACTTTTACATTTTTTTATTTCCTTGAAATATGTGGCTTTAGGTATTTGTTGCTAGTATGTGTGTTTATGTTGTACTATGAAATGTACCTGTTCCAGAAATTAGATTGAAAGGGTAGTTATTAATAATAGATTTGCTCATGATTTTTTTTCTTGATTTTCATTGCTCGCTGTCTGTCCAGGGTTAGTTAAAGTGTTTGCCAAATATCTGAGAAACCTGGTGAATAATAGAGTGTAAAAATAAGGCACCATTGGTAAATTAACTCTATGCAAGTTGTTTATGTTGTTGTGGAAAATTTAATTCTATATGAATACTGATAATCCTTTAATGGTATTCCAATTTTCTCATTCACTCATGGATAAAGCACCGAAGAGTATGGGTATTCGAAATCCGGGAAAACTATGCCGGATTCAAAATTTACGGAACTTGTCCCTTGGCCATTGCCTAACCTCTTCCAGTTAGTAGAATCAAAGCCAACATAATGTAGGAATGGTGAATCTCCGGCTATTTTCCGAAATTTTGCCCAGTATATTTCCAAAGTACTCTTAGCCAACCATTTCAACACGTTGCGCTGGTCATTCCGTTTGACACTGTTTGAATTGGCTGCATTGGTTGCTCCGATGGTGCAGAGGTCTATACCGTCGTACATGGATTGTTGTCCTGTCGTTTGGGGCACATCGTTCCTGTGTTAGGTGTACGATGGACACGATACTCCGATGGCACTACGAAGTAATGATGAGGATAAGCAGAAAATAACTGACCAGGTGTATCATCGATCATTAAACGAATGGTAGATTTCTATTACTTTCTCTATCGTCGCAATGGCTGTGCAGTATGGCATCGACTTAAACACTTTACCTTGGAGCGGAACATGGTCTAGTGCACGCATCCATTGCACCTAACGCCTAATGTATGTTTTTCTGACTTTATGAGCCCCATGTTGAACTCCAACAACAGTAACTGGTTGTTTGGGACAATGCAGGATCCCAATGATAACCGGATATGGCAAATTATCCCTTTTCAGTATAGAATGGCTGAGGCTTTGTTTGAATTTCGTTGAAAAAGAAATGCTGCTAGCGGATTGAGTATGATATACACACCCGGAATCATCTCATCCGTTGTTACTCACTCAAGTCCCCATGTCCTTGTGCTAACAATTTTTCAAGTCAAGATAATACTATGTGATAAAAATATGTGAGGGATTCGGAAATTATCACCCATCGAATGCAAGAGTTCGGGATTCTTGGCTGTATCATAGCAAAGCGACTCGTGGCGCCAATAACGACCATGACTGGCTGAATGGTGAAGCAAAGGGCGATGTGCGAAAAGAGGAGATAAAAAAAAACAGGCCATATTTCCCAACTTCCTTTGATTTCCTTCTCAGCCTTTGACCATCGTGTCTTGGTGAATACTACAGCGTGGTTATAAAAACAATAATTTCCCCAGGATACATACTTCTCTTGCTTGTGACTTTCTTTGCCCGATAGGGAGCCAAAAACTTTTTCTATTTTTTCACGTTCTAACTATCACTTGTTGGTTCGTAACCTGGGGCCTTGTTCTCCCTGCCAGTCGGAGCCATTCACCTGTATGATATAAAGGAGGGTTCCCTACTATTAGTGAATTCATGTACAAAAAAAGGGACATCGGCCAGGTCCCACATTGGTTAGGTCAGTGTTTGAGATATGGGTAACCCTTTCAAGTCTATTTTAACTGTGTGAGTTGGGCAGCCGATTCTTTGGCATCAATTGACCTTGTGACCTATTATCTTACATTTAATGCTAATCAAATAAAAAGCAACGAGTCACGACGCATCATCACCGTGCCCCACTGGTCGCCACTTAACAGCTCGTTGGCTAAAGGGAAGTCCCATTGCATTATTTCGAACGTCCACCTGGGCCGATATAAAGGAAGAGGAAAGGTCCCGTTCACGCCATTGCTGGCTTACCCACTCTCCTACTCGGTAAAGCTACACCAAAATCTTAGTTAGGTTTGTGTGATTGTGGCGTCCGACAGCTCGTCTCGCTGAGGTCGCAAAAACTTGGTTCCCATTTTTCACCTTACATAAAAATAAGCACAAGGGGTATCCAGGAAAACACCTTTAGCAGCTGTTATAAAGTGCCCCACTTTCTCCATACTGAGCCTTCTTCTTTATATTGAATTTGACATTATTTTTAACTCCGCAGTAGCCCGATGACTTTGTGTACGAGCACCTTGTTCGTTGAAAATTTGACCTTTATTTTTTTTTCGTCGCCCAACTATACACTACAATCTCACCGCTATTTTTATACCCCTCTAAATACCGGACGCGGTGAAGAATCCTAGTGTATTTCTCATATCATTCTGGTCGCGTCCATTCCGCCCATAATATTCTATTATTGCGTCATCGGCCAGTGTACCCGCAGTTTCTGTTATACCATTATTATCGGCATTTACTTTGTAATTATCGTCACCACGTTATTCAGGGGGCTACTGTTATTTTCTATTCACTTTGTCTTCAGTTTACTATTCCCCTGACTTGCCGGACAGTACGCTTGCATAGCTGCCGTTGCACTGACTGGGCTACTTTACAGTAATAAGACGGAAACGAGTGGATTATTCATGTCCTATTGATACCCCACGCCATAGACCCCCCCCCCGATTTTGGCGTGTTACATCACCACCGTATATCCTTTATTCCGGTATGAACCCACTGCTACCATGCCGTGTCAGTTCAATTTTTCAAACCACCCTATTACTCACACTCTGGAGTATGTGGCCCACCTACTGGAAGGTATTTGCAGAGCTAATGATAAGCTCCTTTACGACCCGCGAAGCACACTAACGACAGTGTTTCACATGTCACGCCCACCCGCTATCTCTATCTACCGCTATCTACAACGGATCGTCAAGTACCTCAAGTTAGACAATCGATATCTGCTTTTGTTTTTGGTGTATCTGGAGCGTATTACGAATAATTCCAAAGGCTGCATAGTTATTAATTCCCTCAGCCTACATCGATTGGCTATTTCGTCGCTAGTCGTCGCCCACAAGTTTTATTGTGATCGCATTGCTCCCAATACACGGTATGCGGAGATCGGGGGAATACCGCTAACGGACATGAACCTTTTGGAGGTAGAATTTCTCTTCATGTGTCAATTCGACCTACTGGTATCAATGGAGGAGTTGGAAAAATACGGTATCCAGCTTTGGCAGTACTCTCTTGGCCGGCAAGTACCGGTTTCTCCCCCTATGACAAATTCCCAACGTACCAGTACCACCACATCGTCGGCGACAGTGACCCGGGCCACTAGTGCTCGTATGACACAGGAGATGAATTCTTCATTTAATAGTTCGCAATCTCACCGTAGTAAATTAGCCAACCCGCAACGGAGGTCATTAGATACGTACGACCCTTTTCCTAAATTTCCCACCTCAAATCCTTCCACGTCATCCACTCCGGCGAATATGACCATCCCACTCACAAGGGGTGACATTATCCAGTGTACCTGCAATGACCACGGGATTCCCAAGTGCTCGTGCCTTGCCCTAGCGTCAGAAATTTCGCTGCCTCAGCAGAACAGTGTCTGTCGGGCGAGTATTGGACAGGATGGGAAACATGTGACTACATCCGCACTACCCTGGGGCACCCCTGTGACCCAGACTACCCAATCGCCGCCGCAGACCAGTGTGGTGACCATTACCATTATGCCCACTTCTGGCCACACCACCACTGTCGCCAAGTCGACTTTTTCCCAAATATCATATGACGGGGCCTGGTTGCGGCTTCTCTCGTCCTTTCGTTCCTTGGCAAACTCGAATCCTCTAGATAAAGTTCAGCCCCTGCTGTCTTCACCCGAGCCCAGCCATGTCACCGGCAGAATTTCCACGCTACACGCCATACCGTCAGCCGACCCGGTTGATTCTTCTTGTCGACAGTCGATTTCTAAATTATATATCTCAAGAACGAGTCGATATGTAAACACCTGGCTAGCATCCAAAACCAACCCATGGAGAAACAAGAATACCCCGCCTATCAAGTCAAAAACTACCGATAAACATTCCAGTGGAACACTTTCCACGGCACTTAATCTACCGGCGTTATCGGAACGAAACCCCGGCAAAAGTTGCGATCCTTTACCGGATGTCACACCTAATCACCAGGCCCTGCTCGACGCGAACTACACATCATCACAGATGGTTAGCGATGAGCCTCACCCAGCATCCAGACGTCGCCCTGCCCGGTCCAGTTGGAGCTTCAGTGCTTCAGATGTGTCTTTTACGATAAACCCATTGCTCCTTTCTCGAAAACGAGTTCGAGTGGACGAAACTGCTATTTAAAATACCCATAACGAACAATAAAAACAATTTTTAAACGGGGGAATTGATCATCTACTGTGCAGAACTACCTTGTAAATCATTATTACTTATCATATTATAATTATTCTTTCATCGCTCATATCCTATTGTAAATTCATTTCACAATAATTTATATCGTGCTAATCAGTGTAGTAAAATATACCAAAAAAAACATGAAATTTACACCTCAATCACAGATTTTCCGAAATTGGTACCTTCAAACAGCTTGGCCATGGCCCGAGGCCCGTTTTCCAAGCCTTTGGTGACGTCTAATTTATAATGAAACTCACCATCGTTGACACGTTTGGAAATGTCCTTGACGAACGTTGCATAATCATCCTTGTAGTGGTCGAAAATAAGGAAACCCTTCATGGTGATTCGTTTTCCAAAGAAAAACGATAGGTTTTTTAGACCATAAACGTTGTGACTGTCCTTTTCGTACTGGGAAATCGCCCCGCAAGCAGCAATGCGGGCGTGTAAACCGGCGTTTTCCAACACGGCATCCAGAAATTCACCACCTACGTTGTCAAAGTAGATATCGATACCCTTGGGACACAGTTTCTTTAGGGTGTCGGAGAGACTGTCGACTTTCTTGTAATTGAAGACCTCGTCAGCCTTTAAAACTTTTTTGAGGTACTCCACCTTCATGTCCGATCCAGCCGAAGCCACTACTCGCAAACCGTAAGCCTTGCCCAATTGCACTACCACTTGGCCCACGGCGCCCGACGCCGCCGAAACCACCAGTGTTTCACCCGGTTTGGGTTGACCGATTTTGACCAGTCCGTACCATCCGGTAAAACTCGGCATGCTCAGTATCCCCGCATGCCACTCTAAGGGCACCTTGGCCATGTCGCCTTCCAGTTTCTTAAGCAGCATCTGGTCATTGACGTTCAGTACGCTAAACGTGGTCCAGGGAATCGACGCACCGGTAACGTGATCCCCCGGTTGGTAGTGTGGATGTTTGGAAGCCAGTACTTTAGCCACACCAAACCCCGAGATAGGTTTATCCTTTTTAAACCCGGCGATGTAGGTGCTATCGGCGCCGGTCATACGGGGTCGCATATAAGGGTCGACCGATAAGTACAACACCTTGACCAAAATTTCCTGGTCATGCAAGTCAGATTCCTGGGGTACGGGTGCATTTTTCACTACGTTAAAGTTCTTGTCCGAAAGTGAACCGCTCACCTGGGGTTCATTTCGTAAAATCTGGATATTTTCGACAGCCATGGTATCGTACTAATAGTGAAGTTGGCGAAGATAACGCAAGTTCGGTACAGCGAGGTGTAATAGGTTCTAATAAATGAAAATGAATGAATAAACAGCGAAATAAATAAAAACTTGACACAATTTTCCATGCCCATCTGGGATAACAACAAGTATTTATACTGGTGAGCTTCGCAGTGAAATTATTAACGAATGAACAAGAATGTACTGTTTCTCTTTATTCGATGAATCCAGCGCATTTGGATATGTAGCGCCACCTGCGGCGCAATATGCTTCAGCCCTGTCAAAACCTTCCCAATTGCTGCCGTTCTCAACTGGAGCCGTCCTCGATTTCTTTTAAGGATGCTAATATCTCTACCGCATTGTCTCAACGGCTGGCTGAAAAGTCGGCTGCAGAATTAAATTCACACACCAGTGTCCAGTCTGGTCTAGCCAACGAAAACAGTTGGGGTGAGCGATCAGTGTACTGGTTAAAAATGGAAGATGGCCCAGAGTATCTAGCAACCTACAGAAAAAAAAACATATAACATCTTTAAATACAAAAATGAGCCCGCTTTCTCACCAAGACCGTGTGACTTTCGAGGATTGTAACATGTAGATTTAACAAAGACTTGTGAACTAACTCGCTATTACCCACTAACAGTTCCAAAGTGTGGCACTCTTGAAATGGGGTCTAGTATATGTTAGTGCGAGTAGACACAATAAATATAGTACGGAATTTTAAGAGCTGTCAAACAATCAATACAAACAAGTATATTTATAAATCGTAAGGGTAGTTTTTTTTCCACTATATAGGGATAAATCCGCCGAACTTGAATGGGCCTCTCACAAAATGTTATTGGTTATGTGATATTTGGTATATTTTTTTACTCCAAATCTCTATATAGTCGAAAAAAAATCACCCATAAGGAAAAATCGTACTAAATAATACTAGCTCTTATATACGAACATCAGAATCTGTCACCAACAAACATTATACACCAGCTGCGCTATAAGCTACAGTGGAACCAAAGTAAGGGTCTTTGGGACTGCTGACAGGAGCAGGAAACAAGGGTGTACCCTGTACACATAAAATAAGAATCTTCAGAATACTTTGAACTCATCTCGTTAAACTCTCTTGTCTCAGCAGGAAACCGACCATTCTCAGAGTGTATCACATTGTTGTACCGCCTACCTAACATGGGAGTAATTCTTTTCTGTTGTCAGGTTCTCCGTAGCACCTAATTTTGGGTTGGGAATTAATATCGCTATATTAATTCCCAAGATCCTCCAAGATTCATATTAGGATTTGTGATATGTTGTTAGTTTCCATTTTCCATATCGTTGACTTTGTGGTGTATGAAGTTTTATGCGGTTTATTTCGTGGTTTTTACCATATTTGTTGTTTTATTCCTATGATATCCGAAACAGTGGATAAACAACTCCGCTATTTATCCATTGGGTTGAATAGCATAAACTTTACTGTTTCCTTTTTTTTTGTCATCTGATGCCGCTGGCTTAGCCACTAGTGGAGGGTATAAACAATCTTTGTAGTTTACTCTCTTGTTCTGACTTTTAGCCTTCCAGGTTCCCATCGTACAGGAATCTGTAAAGGCTAACTTCATGGTCTTCAGTATTTCCATATCTTTTCATCTACTAGTTATTTCATTGAATACCAACTGATGTGTGTTATGATATTGTGGATTCAGCTGTTCGTCCAATATAAATAGTGTGCCGTTTCCTAGGTGTAGGAACGGCAGGATTTTGGATAATAAAAATACGTTCTTCTTATATTTTGGTCGCGGATTACACTGAAACAACGTCAATGTACGACACATAGAGATCCAATTCTGGTTATCAGGGGGAAAAGCTCTTCTTTCCCAGGCACGTGCCCTGGCTCCTGTTTTACTCTAAAGACACGATACTTTAACTAAGAACAGGTATAATCACAATTTACTTTGACGGAAAGGTAACACAACCCACAAAAGAAAAGTAATAATGAGGAGGTAAAAATGAAGGGTTAACGGCCCTATAACTATTTACCGTCGATCTTTCTTCTTCTTACGATTACCAGTATGCTTCACCATATTGGGATTACGCCGACCATAGCCCACTTTGTCAGACACATTGTACACCACTGGTTCGGACACTCCCGAGCTCAACAGTCTAGGAATAAAATCAGCATCAAAGATGTTCGTGGAGGATTTGTGATGACCCGACTTCATCTGGAAAGCCCGTTGAAACTCCTTTTGGTCTTCGCGAAATACCAGATTGGTGTGCTTTTTTCCTCCCTTGGGCGTAGGGATGGAAAACCGTTTACCCCTCAGGTTGTAATGATAATTGTGTTTCAGATACAATTTAAGTCCACCCTTTTCGTCCACTGAAGCTGACACCCGGGTCAAAGTAGGGTTACCACAGTCCGGGCAAAATTTCTTCTCGAGATCGGTAACCACCTTGAAACAGGAATAACAACGGAGAACCTGGGTCCTCAGTTGGGTAATGTGAGCACCGTTCAAGGATCCCAATTTCATACCCATTTGTAGGATCACGTTTTGCATGGCGAAATCCGCAGTAATACAAGCTACTGGGATAGGCCCGGTTATTTGAGTCGCAGTGGCTCCACCGCTAAATTCGAGATTTTTGGCTTTTAAATTAGACGGAGTAATCCACCCGTCGTCGTCATCATCATCCTCCTCGTCGGCAATAATGTTATCCACCACCTGAAAATCGCTGCCACGGGATGCCGGCGATGGCGTCTCACTGGATTGCGATGCCCCCAGGTGAAGTTTATCCACTCGGGTTACCAAATCTTTCACCTCCTCCTGCTTCGATTGTTGGGACTCTGAGTTGCCCTCTGATGACTTTGCAGGTGATGACGATGATTGGGGTTCGGTAGCCAAATGACCCACTCCACCGTGAATCTCCCGTTCCAAACTGTATGTCAAAGCCAGAATTTTCGTATCCGTCAGTGATATCGAAGCGAAATCACCTGTCATTTTGGAAAATTCAACCACGGCTCGCATATCCTCCGCACTAGGTTCACGAACCTCCAGATCGAAATAAACATTGTTCATCAACTGGGACCTGTGTTTGGCACTGCGAATTTCCCGGATAACGTCAGGCACGGTATAAAATTTGTCGGCCAATTGTCCCACATCGGATAGACTATGGAAAAAGGGGTTGGTATCTAAAACCAAATGTACAAACGGCTTTTCGCCCGAAGTTGTAGTGGAAGAGCGTAGGGGCAAGTCGACGGATTCGTCGTCAGAATCTTCTTCCGAATCACTGTCGACGTCCGATACCCAAGTGGGAATCACATGGGTATGCTCGGCACCACCGTCCACTGTGTCGACATGTGTTGTAATACTCATGGGAAAACGCAGCGTAGGTCTAAAGTCAGTAAACTCGAGGAGAGAGGAGTGAATACTTTGAATACGATTGATGGGTAGAAAAATAAGTTGGAAAGGAGGAAGTAATCATAAATGAGTTGTGAGATAAGTGTCCAAGTTAAAAAACAATAAAAGGATACACTGACGATAGTAAATGTCAGCAACCTCACCATGGGAATAGACGACCAAATTTCGTTAAAGAGTGCTCAATTTACTATGGTAAGATTGTCTGGCAAAAAAAAAAAATAACGAAATCGCAGCAAGATTAAAAAAAAATTTACTGTGGTCAATTAATGTCACATGATCCGTATCTGAAGTAATGGCTATTAGCTGAATACACGATTTTATTCAACCCCACTCATCGTTGTTTGTTTACTACAATCAACTACTGTGTCCTTTTTCTGGCTTTTGCCTGACCTCCCCCCGCGTCGTTGAAGCGCGAGCGCAAAACACACTTCACATAGAAAGAGCCTTACTATTCTTTATTTATTTTTTTTACCTTGTCCATTCGATTCGTATTCGTGATTATTCTAAACACGGCGAACGTTCCCATTTTATTCCCGTCTTTCACTCCATATGGATACGCTCAGACCTTAATCATCTTGTCCAGTAACCAATTTAACCAAGCAAAGTAACGATAGCCCCATATCCGCCTTGACGTATTTACTCCGTTTTCTCAACGCGCTACTACGCACACATATATACTATACTGGTATTTTTTTTCCTGTTCACATCTAACCCTTGTTGCGTCCATCGCTTACGTTTAGTTGACCATGACCGAGACACCGCAGTTGGCTAACCAAGAAACGCCCGATATTGAGCACCAGGAAGGTAAGTACTATTCTAGGCAGCGTTAGTAAAGTATATCCGGGCAGCTATGACTGTTTAAACTATAACCCGTTTGGTGGCCCCACTAATACGCATTGGTTGGAGAAAAGTATTTCTAACTTTTATTTTTTGCACTGCATTTCCGGCGAGCACTCCCCTTTCTAACACGCTATTTAAAATCCGATATGATATAGGGACAGAAGAAGAACGGGCCATTGCCGAAGAAAAGTTAATCAACGAAGAGTACAAAATCTGGAAGAAAAACTCGCCCTTTTTGTATGACCTCTTGGTAACCCACGCGTTAGAATGGCCCACGTTAACCTGTCAATGGTTCCCGGACATTGAAAAGCCCGAAGGTAAAAACTACACCTTGCAACGTTTATTGATCGGCACCCACACTTCGGATAGCGAACAAAACTATGTGCAGATTACTCAGGTACAGTTACCTCGCGAGGATCCCAACCAAATTGACGAAAAGTTTGCGGGTGAAAACGGTGAATCCGGTGGTTACGGTGCAGGTCAGTGCCGAATTTCTATTGTGCAAAAGATTGTGCACGATGGAGAAGTTAACCGTGCTCGGTATATGCCGCAGAAACCTGACATTATCGGTACCAAAACGGTGATGGGTGATGTGTACATTTTCGACCGTACGCGTCACCCCTTGCAACCTAGTGGATTAGGCAGTGGGGGTAGTATTAAGACTGGTACTACGACTACTGTCTCTGGCCAAGGGACCGACGGAAATGACAGTATGGTGTGCAACCCAGAAATCAAATTGGTGGGCCACCGTCAGGAAGGTTATGGGATTTCCTGGAATCCCAATGTGGAAGGTATGATTATCAGTGCCTCTGACGACCAAACGGTGTGCCAATGGGACATTCGGGGCTACACTCGAGAAACCCGCGTAATGGAACCCTACCGCGTTTACACCGGTCACACCGCCGTGGTTGAAGATGTAGCCTGGCACGCTCTACACGATTCGTTATTCGCTTCGGTGGGTGACGACCGCCGTTTATTGATTTGGGATACCCGCTCGGCTTCCACCGAAGTACCAGCGCATTCCGTACTGGCCCATTCTGCCGAGGTCAACTCCGTAGCATTTAACCCCGCTTCCGAGTACATTTTGGCCACCGCTTCTAGTGATACCACTGTAGCTTTGTGGGACTTGCGTAATCTCAAGGTTAAACTGCATTCGTTGGAATGTCACAAGGATGAAGTATTGCAGTTGGCGTGGTCACCCCATTTTGAAACTATCTTGACTTCCGCTGGAGGGGATCGTCGTGTTAACGTTTGGGATGTGAGTCGGATCGGTGAGGAACAGTCCGCCGAGGACGCTGAGGATGGCCCACCCGAGCTACTCTTTGTCCACGGTGGACACACTTCCAAAGTGACGGATATTGCCTGGAATTACAATGAACCCTGGACTATGTGCTCGACTGCAGAAGATAACATTTGCCAGGTATGGCAAATGGCCAGTAACATTTATACGGAAGGTGTGGATGTGGCTGATGATGAGTTGGAGTAATCCGTTTTCCTAATATGCGTGTGTGTGTGTGTCTGTGTGAGTTCCTAACGTTTGTATTGTTCATATATTATCGACATGGCTCTAAAAACCCCTAATAAAAGTGTAAAACCAACAGCAAAGAAATGACAGTGGGTGTTGGGAGAGTTGTAAAGGATGGACTAGGTGTGCTGCCGCACTACTGGTATGATGTAATTGAGTATCAGGCGGAAAATATATTCTTGTAATCATAGTCATTTATTAGCAGTGTGGGTTACAGTTTTTTGATTGCACAATTTATCAGTGAAGTTTGTTGTGAAAAATCAGAGTTAGTTTCGATTTTATTTTTTTACTGTTCTTGGCTGGTTTCAATAGTATATTTAAACTTGTCGAAATTATGTCCAAAGGGGGGGGGTCCATTTTTCCAATATTTGAAATAAAGTCGTACTTTACCCTAGTTTTCGTACAGTTCAGAATTTACTTAGTCTGAGTGGGTAATTTATTTTGGATATTATTTTGGTCCACTCAAGTTCGTAGACTTGATTTATTATTTCGAAAGATCTAAGCTGCAGATTTAGGCATTATTATTGAGAGATTCCGTGAGATACTAGTTCATTTACTGAGACAAGTGTTTGGATTTTTCTTTATAATCCCAAATACCAAGATTATTTAGTTCGATTGTTCTGTCGAAATTTTTAAGATTTCATTCATTTGGAAATTTTAGTTCGAGTAAGAAATTTATTGTGTATATTAATTGTTATCATGGCAGAGGAGAGGTGGTCTTCCCAGAACCCATCCCGTCGG
>JAOPJG010000041.1:0-56022 GCA_027478255.1 Dispira simplex | reverse complement strand
CCGCTTCATAGGAACCTAGGGCATCATCGCAGAGCATGGTACGAATCTGTGAGAGCATCATCTTGGGAAAGGCTAGAGGGGGCTTGCTAGGGATATATACGCACGGACGGCTGCTAAAAATAGTATGAGGAAGTTTGTAATGCTTGTGGGACGATACTTGACAAAGTAACGGATGTCTGGTGCTACTAAGGACGATATATTTTTGATAGGAATGGGAAAACTGCTAGGGAACAACTGCGTGGCTGTTTTGATTGAAAAATCAAACGAAATGCTGCTAAAATTACAGTACATCAACCGTAAAACGAAATGTATTAATTACGGTGGATATTAAAAGGTCTGGCTAAAAGCTACAGTGGTGAGTCCAGGGAAGTTTTGCTACTGTACGCCCACCGGTTCAACTGAGAAGAAAGGAAAAAATAGAGTCACGACAAAATTACGGAAAATAACCCTAAACTACTGCAGGCATCAAACCTATAACGGCTAACCTTAAGTCACTGGATGAAAATAAAATAATTCTGAAACACCAGAAGAAGCGTGACCAATTTGGAACTTATACAGATGGTTGATTTACATAGCAGCCACTAGAAATAACATCACATGTACACGGGGGGAGCACGCGGTTCAAAGTAAACTTGTGATATACCAATAACACATACCAGGTGTTCAAGAGTTAGACGGTGCAATGAATACCTGGAAAATCTAAATTTTCAACACAAAGTAGCAGGAATCAACAACGGTGGCAGTAACCACCACCCCAAGAGGACTAATTCACAAAGAAATCCCTGGTTTTCAAGAGGATACTGAAACTAAAAGAAAGCAGGGCGGTCAGATAGACGTGTATTATAAAAGTTCGAATATGGTAAAGCACATTCACTGGTACACTGGAACGTTACTAGCAAGCCCATACAATGAAAGCAAAGGAAGGAAAGTAACAAAAACCGTGGGTACGTGAGCAAACCGGCAAAAAAATTAATGGATAACGTTAGACCATGTGGTAGCCAGTGACAAAGGGTGGCTGCATAGGAATATAAGGATAGAAATACGACATGAGATTAGGGTAGGTCACGGAAGGTAGCCAATTAACAAGCCCGAAACGAACCAACATGTCCAATTTGGACTTGGTCAAGATAGTAAAGAATAAGAACTGCTGTCTAACGGTAGGATGGGCGGAACGCGACTTTTATAAAGTCCCCAGGAGAGGAAGGGGTCATGTCGTCGACTGAATGGATGGACGACGGACGAACCGGTCGCTGGCGACCCTCGTCACCTTCAGTTCTTACCCGAGTTATTTTGTTTTTTTCATCCACCCTTATCGTCCCCGCCAAATTTTCTTTACAATCCCTACAATACGATGAATAAAAAAGCGTCAGATTTTTCACACCGAAACTAGTACTACCGATAGCTCGCATAAGTATTTTGCCCTGAATAGCAACGATTGACGGTTATCAGTAACTCCCCTGGTAAAAATTGCAGAAAGCAAGGCATTCCCTAAATCACGGAAGCCATGCCCAGGCAAACACACAAGTGAACAAATGCAACTGTAACATTAGCTATTTACTCTTCTGGGGTAATTCGAGCACTTCTGCGTTTAGGCAGACACATGAGCAGCGCCACCCCCCTTCTCCCTATACACTTGTCAAGTCCAGATTAGCAACTCGTGCCAATCTTCCCCGTGGTCTAACGAGCACTCACCAAGTCGTGGTTGTACTCCATGATGATTACAAGGTTTGTAAATTCGAGTGGGAAGGATGTAGTGTTTTGTCGGCGCTGTCGCTGTCCTTATCCTCTGTGCCAACTCTGCCTCGTTCACTTTTAAATTTGAAGAGAAAGATCTGACTTGACCATTGTCTATTCCATAGGGGGCTCTGCTATTCAAGTGGTTCTTAATGTACATACTACTGCAAACTCCACACGAGCAATACTATGAATTAACAATAATGCATAATCATTCTGTGCCCTATCGTTGCACTATTTTTTCTAGGTTATTGCTTTGCTTAGGGCACTCCACTGGTGCAATTCGCTAAATCACGACCCAGCAGATACACTGCTCGAATACTATGTTTGTTCTTAATCAATACTAAAAAACGCCTTGTACGATATCAACTCTACTTGCGTGGCATAGTAGGTATACCACCCATCTGCATGATTCTATTGACCACCATGACGACAAAACGACGATAAACCCCCCCCCTAAAAAGAAAGAACAAAGTTCTCAATAGTGGCGGAACTGACTGCGTTTCCTCCCTGGTGGGACTAGGGTCCATCTCCAATGACAGGCCCCATACTGAGTTGTAGGGGCCTGAGGGGCGCCATGAACACACCAACACACCTTCCAACAACCAACATGTCCAATTTTATCCCCTTAGCTGTGGTTTACTGCTATGCCGATGATAGCGGAAAACAAATTATGGTAAACATTATTTTTTTGCCGAGATTAATAGAGCATTTTAGAATATGTTATTGGGAACTACAAGCAGAAAACAAGTGCTAGATAAAAAAAGTAGAAGTAATCAACCCGTTTTTCAAAGGTCCGAATTGAGCGGACCGATAATATGTTTGATTGGGATGCATTATTCAGCTACAGCGCTTTGGATAGACTGACGGAATAAATGTGTTGTTGCCACAATAAGTGTATTGTCCAAGCGCCAGCCTCTGCCCTTTGGTTTTTTTAGTGTCAATGACAACCTTTTACAACGTTGTCCTCTGACAAACAGCACGGTACATAGCACCATATTCTCATCCCAAAGACGGATACATCTCAAAATGGTGCGCCTGGGCCTGCTCCCCAGGTGTTTGGTATGAATGTGTCAAAAAATAGAAGGGGAATGGTACACACTGTGGACCACTGCTACCCTTGCATCCCTACTAGTGTAGGTGGTGAATACCCACGGTGAGCCCAAAACCGCTCACCTCCTGAGCTAAACGGGAATCGTTTGGTCGCTCAAGGGCTTCTACAACGCCTCACCCCGTGGTATTGGAAACTGAATCGTCATGAGCTATGTCGACGCCAATGGCAGAGGGGCTGGGCACACAATGCAACAGCACGCGCATGGGTTGAACCCAGCACCTCACTGAATCAGTACTGGCAAACCCTGGGACTCAGGGACCAATATTAGTAACGGGTGGTAGGCAAGGATTGTGGCCCAAGGGATTCACTGATCGGTGAGGCTGTCTACTGTGGGAAATAAGGCTGAACAAAGGAATGTGTGTTACACTTGACTACATTGTGGGTCCATCGTAAACCACGTCAAGAGTGCCGTCTCTGGTGATGCAGGTATTGTTCCCGGATGAAAAGTAAAAAAAAAGTCAGGGGAGCATGGTCGGCGGATGGGATGATCATGATAACACCACGGTCGAATGTCCACTACTGCTATAGATGGCTTCTCCCCAAACATTGACTGTCTTTGACCGTTTTCTTTATAGGACAAACCGAGTGGATGGGCACCATTAATATCAAGCAGGGATAGGCTGAACATGGAGCATCACTAGGCACCATCTAATACCGGTAACGTCTATTCATTGTAATTTTTAAAAGTATGCTGATTTCCAGCTAAATTTACCCAACTTTTTATTTATTTTTACTCAATGAGTATTCACTCTGTAGTATTTTTATGATTCACACCTGGATGGCAACCACGAAATCACCCTTCCCATTTATGTAGACCATCCGTAATAATAACTTTTCAGAATCCAGGGCACAGTATGGCCACACTACGGACTGATTGAACATAGTCGCAAGGGGCTTTAGTAAGGTCTTCATTTTGTAGTCAGCATCTGGTAAATAAGTCCCACTTTTCTCCACAGGAAAACGTAGGTTATGGTAGATATGACTTTACCCTTGGCTGACTATGTACTACCTCCACCCCCCCTTTAACATTGGACCACCCTTTTTCGAACCCTGACGCAGTAGGAATAATCTTTGGACTTGGCCACCTGTATTTCGAAAAAAAATGCAGAAAGTGCCGTAGATATCCCGTATTGTCGAGGGTCGACGGGTACCCTCCGCTGTCCCAGGCGAACTTCCCTTCTCCCCGAGGGGGAGGGGGTCCACGTGCCGAGAACCACCATTCAGCCTCTATATATCCTATAATGGTAAAATACCGGAGGAAAAAGGACAAATTTACCCGGTGAAACAATCACAGGAATGTAATGAATTCGCATGATAATGATAGAATAGAGACTCAATCATGATTTAATAGTGTTGCAGGTCTGAAAAATAAAATAAAGTATGGGGAATCAGTATCAACAAGTAAGAAGCGTAATACTAAAAAATGACAATGTTTACCCACTCGAAATGGAAAAAAAATAGTGATGCGGGGATACAAGATTAAATTTTACTAGATGTCTCCGTGGTAGAGGTAGACGTATTACTCTCGGTCGCTTCGGGCTGTTTGATCTTCTCGAGGGCAGCCTGCTGGGCCAAGTAACGCTCCGTAAGGACGGTCTTTATACGGGCCATAGATTTCTTGCACTTGAGCATCCGCCCCTTGTTGGTGAAGGCAATATTGTATAACCGACTACGCTTGGCCTCTTCGATTTGGGTGGCCAGTATATTGCGTTCCTTGAGAAGTACATACCACAGCTTATGTAGGTCGTCAAAGTTTTTATTACGTAGTTCGCTAGCACGCCAGGCCCGCCCAGTGGGCTCTTGCTCTTTTGGGAGGGCGACCCCCTTTTCAAAGAACTCTTCCAGACCCCGTGGTAGGGCGGCTCGTTTCCGGAAGCGGGACGCACAAATAAACGAACGTTGTAAGAAATTCATGATCTACGGTAGGAGAATGGGGAGGGGAGAGGCGACAGCTTCCTAAATTTGTGGACGAATCGGTAGGACGAGGTCGTTCGATCGTAGGTATTGGAGCCACGTTGGTCAAAAGTGAACCTTGTGGTCGCGAAGAATTTTATGGAAAAAAAAATAAACAGCAAAAAGGAATGTAGTGAAATGGGATACTAGAAATAATATTGACTATGTCAAAGGATCAGATCGATGCCAATCAAGTTACGTTATAATAAAGGGCAGGCCAACAGGGAGGGAAATATGACCAGTGTCCAACAAGAAAGACATAGAGCCTTTTCGTTTCCTATTCGTCCATTCTTCAATATTCCTTGCAGTCAAGGCTTCCCCACCAAAAAATAAATAATCACGTGAGTGGATTATTTTTACTGAAATTCGGACTTTCGCCAACCTTGTTATGGACCCCAGGAGCGTATCCCTTATGGTGTATTTAACCTCTGGCTGGAGCTTAGCTCAGTGTGTATAGCACCGATACCCCACGGTGAGACCATTCCAGTTAACCTGTCTTGTTTAATGCTGTCTTGTTGGTTCGTAGTAGAGCACCCATAGTACAGAGAAATGTACGCTTCTTCACATAATTTATCGTACTGGAGATTTCAGTTGAATAACTTTACGCCCTTTTCTCCCCCCTTTGCCCGGACCGTCTGACATTGTCCTTTGAAGGCCTCGTTGCCATGTCTATACCGTGTACCAGCTTGAAACGCAAAGCTGATTCCTCCCTCGAGGGATCCCATGTGGCTCGCACACTATCTCTCCGCGATACCAGTGGGAAAGGGTCGGATGTTGTCCTTGACATTCGAACAACCAAAAGTCTCAAAAGTAAGTATCGAACATGTGGAAGCTCATGAAAACCAAACCATAGTCATAAATAACAATGTATAGCCCTATTCCAGCGAGTCCCTGCACTAGTTTAATTTTTTTGATAGAGGTAACTTAAGCCCTCTATTGTCAAAGGTGAGAAGATACCATACGACCTGTTGAGTAAACTGTGCAACTGGTAAAAATAACCATATGGACTAACCGAAACACACCCCGGTATGCTGTGGGGTTCTTCTGGCACTATATGACACAATTTTAGAGAAAACTATTGAGATGTTATTTCGAGGCCAAGCCCGACTAGCCCGTGAAGCAAAACAGACCGCAAAGACCCAGTCAGTCCCTGAGGAACCCCCAGTTCGAGTGTTTGCACGGGGTAAAAAGAGTCTTCCGGCGTTGACCATGCATTATCATTGCCCCACCTGCCGCCGACGTTCGGCCCAGCTGCTGGAAGTACAGCGATGCAGCCATTGTGAAAAGACACTCTGTTTGCAATGTCAAACACAATGTTTCCGGTGTATTGGTGTCTATTGTGGTGATTGCACGCTCCTAAATTACGACCAATCCGACTCTCGTAGTGTGTGCTTTGAGTGTTGTTAATCTCTGGAGTTGAAATGGAAGAAAAAGGGATTAAACTATACAACCTATTCCTAAAGTATAGTCCCGCCATTCAGATTCCCATTGGAAACCAGATATATGCGCATACAACCATGCAATGATAACATGCTAACTCAATTATGTATTTTACTATTTCCAACCTGTAGCCGGGTTTCTACATATTCTTGTTTTTATCAACTACATTTTATTTTTATTTTACACCGCTAAGGTATAGGATATTGCCATTTTGCTTTGTTACTCATGTACTTTTTTTACGTTACGACTACTTAAGTGAGTACTAGCGAAAAGGTTAGTAAATTCATGTCAGTCCTTGATGACCCGATTATCATTATCAGTGTTTCTCCGCGAAAAATGATGTGGAAGGAACACTAGTGTATATTTTTTTAGTCGACGTTGGTAAACAAATCAACTGCCACGGTGATATTGCAAATTATCCGAATATACCTGTAAGTTAGGTGTGCTAGTCGACCAGCTAACTACAACTGCGACTACGTATTCTTCACAATGGGTAGGTTGTCCGTTGTTGAGAAAGGAAATTATCTATATTACCAAATATGCCTTTAGAACAACGGACCATGCCAGTCCCTGTCAAAGACGCCCTCTCCTCGCAAGCACGGGATAATACTCAGCTATCATTCCCACCCCCTTTGGAAGATGACCTACCACCGCATATTCTCCATACCATGTTTAGTAATCCAACCACTTCGCCAAGCTCTACCGTGCCCTCGTCTGGTCCGCACGAGCTACCAAAGGTTAGCCCTGCTGTTCCCCGGCGATCTAGTAATGCGGGAAGTACCGAGAAGGCACCCGACTACGGACCCAATGAGGCAAGTGCTCTCTATATTAATTTTTAGTTTTCGTAGGTATTATGGTCGCACCAGTGGGTATGGTGCAAAATGTTGAAATCCCTACTAACATGCCTGTTGAATCCTATTCCGTTTTACGGGCCTTACTGTACTTGCTAATGCAACCCTCTGCATAGTCAACGTCCTTAGACGCAGTTATGCAGTATCTTGCTGCACCGCTAGAGTTATCCAATCTACTGTCCCCACGTCATCCCGCTGATATAGGGGACCATAAAGATCAAAAGACGGCTCATGGGCCACAACGGGACCCGCCAAGTGGAGGAACCACTGCTCCATGGTTAGACACCATTCACTCTGTACTGACCAAACTGCGGGACCTAGAGCAAATGCTTACTCTGCAGAGAGTCCAGAACCAAGAATTGCATCGAGAGCACAACCAGGCATGTACAGCCACCGCTAAACAACTACGGCAAGAGTGGGATTCGTCGGTACTCTCAATGGTGGAAACTTGTACCCAAGAATGGGCTTCGATGCGAGAAACAGGTATGCACATTCGGAAGTATTTTCCTTTCCCTCTATCTCCGTCATTAAAGTTATCTCGTGTTGGCTGGGAATCAGAGCTTTCATGTAATATCATTTCTTGCTAAATTGCTATATATTACAACTTGCAATATTTTGATTGGGGGTAACCAAGTACAACGTGTGGACCAAACCATTACCCGGCAACTCACCCAGGCACCAAATTATCTTGAGAAGAAAGTAGATGAGCTGAGAAAACAATGCAACACTCGATTGGACCAGGGCATTTTACGTCTTGTAAATATCGACAATCGTTGCCAAACCCTCGAGAAAAAGCGTTCAGAGTTGGAGCAAAACCTAACGACCATTACCCAAACAGTTCAGCAAACCCACGAGCAATTATCGACCATGAGTGTGGCTATTAACCAGACCCTCCATTGCCTGTACGAATCGCAACAGATGCTGGTACAACAGCAAATCACCATTATACAGGCTTTGACCCAGCTTCAAACGATCACCACGCCACGTAAACCAGCTCGGTAAGTTTCTATATACATGCGACACTGGAGGAGCGTTTATTTCGCTAAACGTGAGTATACCAACCAAACACCTTGTAATGTTTCGCAAAGGGTCACTAAGGCAGCGCTTCTAACTAACCACACATCATTCAGTTTTTAACTTGTTTGGAATTTTACGTGGTTTGGAACATAATAGAGGTCGTAAAGCTCAAAACCCTCCTGTGGCTGACCAAGAACATGCTTAAATAAGGGTACCCAAAGGGTGGGAAATACAACACCTCCCCCCTGGTAGCAATATTCTCCAAAGGTACCCATGGACTTGTCATAATTCTTTCTCAACCCGGTAAGATGGGGTTTCATGGTATAATCAACAATATAAACCTAGAGTGCTCGATATTTAACACGAGCAGTAACTCATATTTACCGTGTACGAAAAATTAAAACAATCACACAGTTACCCATTCCTTGCTCTACCTTAAAATTCGGTCTCCGCACTGGCCTATGAGCGACCACTTTTGCTAGCAGCCCATCCAGGGTTGGGAGGTAGCGAACCACGCTGTTAACAGACGTGAGGGTAGTACTAGTGACCCATTTGTTTTTCCTCTTCCATTTTATCCTTTCTCGTCCGTTTTATCATCCATATTTTTTTCTTTAAAAAAAAAAACATTTCGTCAGCACATCCCTCTATCACGGCGACATTATAGCAAAGTTTCTTTTCTCCGTGTGTACCCTGGTCCCTTTTTTGATTACCTTCGGCTCGGTCATTTTCCCGAGCATCTAATTCTACCGACGTGTACGTGTGTATAATTCAGCTGTAACGGGTTATTCATTTGGTTTCCTAGTAGTCATCAGTTTACCATGGAAATTCTACAAACGATAAAAAACTATAGCATCCGCCAGATGCTCCTGCAGAGCCTCAACTTTCTGTTGGTTTTGTCGACGGCCTTTATGTTTTGGAAAGGGCTGGGTCTTTACCAAAACACCGAAAGCCCCATTGTGGTGGTGTTGAGTGGTAGTATGGAACCGGCTTTTTACAAGGGTGATATTCTCTTCCTATCCAACCCCAAGACTCCTATCGAGATTGGTGAGATTACCGTGTTTAAAGTCGAGGGTAAGGAAATTCCCATCGTGCACCGTGTCATCCGGGTCCATAACGATGAGAATACGGGCAAGCAGTACCTTTTGACCAAGGGTGATAACAATGAAATCCATGACCGTGGTCTGTATAAGCGTGGGCAAATGTGGATAGAACGAAAGGACGTGGTGGGTCGCGTTAAAGGGTAAGTAATTACTGTGGGTTGGAGATACCCATTCCACTACTGTTGGGAACGCTGGTCGGTAGTGTGATGGTCTTTTATACCTCTGTACGTGTGTACATATAAATGTAAAAGAAAGTGTACAAACTTTTTTCTTTAATATGAGTACAAAATGTACACGAAGATACGACAAGTCGTGGCCAGAATACAAGTTATAATTAGCAGCATTCAAACGCACAGGACTAACCGGCTCTTTATGATCTATTCACAACGATACAACAAACCTTTCCCTCACCTCTTGATAGGTACGTTTCCTACATTGGCATGGTAACCATCATTCTGAACGAGTACCCACAACTCAAGTTTGCGGTGTTGGGCTTTATGGGATTGATGATATTCTTGACTAAGGAATAGGTTCCCTTCTTTACCATGTACTTTTTTTGTTCCTCTCTCGAAAGATACCGGACAAAGCGTAAGGGATAGCGTTTGAATGAATTACGTACGCATTCTTGTTTTTATGGGGTTATTTACACTGTGGTTACTTAACCGGCTCGATATTTGCTTATTTTGTCCATGTACTCTGCCAGGCTGTGGCACCAATCCTGTTTATCATACGTGCTTCTAAAACTAAAAACAATGAATGTGTTAAGGATTGGATAAACAGTAGCCTTTAATAAACAATGGATAAACAAATAAAGTACGCAATGTCTTCTCGAGAGAAGTACTCTGCTATCAGTGATAGCTAATTATATACCTCATAGATGAGGATGAGTCACGTGATAATAAGATGTAACCAGAGACAGAGAACAACGAAATATTAACAGAATGTTTTTCACCCAATGGGTTCGTCAAACTCTGTCTAGGAAATTAGATCGGATAAGTCAATGAGTGATTTATTTGATAGCCAGGAACCACTACAACCTAGGGAAAGCTAATGAATGGATAGAAAAAAATGGACACAGTGCAAAAGATATAACAATGGTAAGACGTGTGCTCTGGCAGAGGTAAAGGTAGTTTTCCAACCCAACCAGTTGGACTAGAAATAAAGGGAAAATGAGGGCAGTGGTGCACTAAACGGAATAAAGTAGAGCAAAATACCAGTGAAAGACAAGCCAAGGAGATCAGCACTTCCCATCAGGTATACATGGCATGACTTGCCTATGGCTGTGAAATAAAGTAGTTGGCACCTATCAGCGTCAACCCGGCCCTAAGGGTATACGAATTGACATCAAATGTGGAACGATCAGAGGGAGTGGGGCCGTGTTGGGAATCCGGAGCGTCACGATAGAGCAGAAATACACAAAGTCGATTATACTCTTCATCTTGCGGGAGAGTGGAGGGTGGTTGATATACGGCCAATTCGCGCCCCCGGGCCAGGTTGTTCCCAGGGATACCCGCAACCAACCACATCAAACGCTGATGACAACAGGTATTGCGAAAACGCAATGAAATGTCCACCATCACCACCACCAGCGTAAAGATCCTGGAATCATCATAGTCGTGCCAGATATGGGGCAGAGAGGCGGTGATCGATTGGGGGATGTGGAGGCCAGGATACACATCGTACTGGGGATACTCCACAAACAACTTGCAGCGTTGGGTAAAGAACGGGATTACGCTCGGAATCACTCCCGTGGTCATAAGTTGAAATACCATTTTAGTCAACATAATGGGCGATAAAACGTAGCGGTAGGGAGAAACTGAGGCAAAGATTAAAAAGAAAAAAAAAGAAATAGAGAACAAACGAGTCGAGTTTCAACAAATTTTGGTAAAAATCAAAAAAGGAGGGAAATTTCACATTATGCGAATAACAAGGATATCAGGACACGATTTATCACTATTTCAACAGTTGACAACAGGACAGTGGTTACCCCAGGGTTGGTTTCCAGTGCCCTTTTTTATAGGTCTGACCAGTCGAAGCGCAAGTCCATCGGAATCACCTCACTATAAAGCTTAAAGGGAAGGAAAGGGGGGATTCTCGACCATAAAGTCAAACAAAATGAGCATTCGAAATAAACCCGCAACTGGCCCAGAAAGACCGTAGATATGTGGGCGAATCCTCAAGAGAACCCCCGATTTTTGTACGGTAGTTCCCAAAACCTAGTCGTGTGCATTGGAAAAAAAGGTGGCACCATTCTAGGACTAATAACATTCCCCTACCGCAGCTATAATAACAAAAACACCACTATCGCAGAACACGTCATGTCTAAGTGGTTTTGATTATAGTAGAGGCCACAGCTGAACTGGAGTTCAAGGGGGGATTGATTACTTGTGTGAGAGTGTCTCACACCCTGTCTCTCTTTCATTTGAACAACGGGCACTTGTCGCCAAAGTCAGTGAAAACTTTTTTATCACATCCCCATGGACGAGGCTTTGTAAATTTCGGACGATATATACTTTTGTTTCCCCCCCCCCAAAGTGACTCCAAAGTGTAACTGACAAGCGGATTGCCCCCTTGGTGTGAATTCGACATTGTTTTCTGATTGGGAAAGTGGCCAAACAGGCGCTAAAGAATAGGTTTCACGGGGAGCGGGTTTTCACCTTCGGCTCCCATTGAATCGGGCCTTATTTTGTATTACTTGTTTTCTGGTGGGCCCTGGTTTAAACTCCGCAAGTCAAACGAACACCAGGTGACAAAGACAGAATAACATTTCTCCGGAACAATAGTTGGTCCGGGGTGATATCCGCGTTTTATCACTTGGTGTGGGCTACTAATAGTTGATTAGGCAATGGCCAGTGGTGCTGACGAATACCCTCTAGGTCAAGATTATGTAAATAAGATGCAGAGATAGTGAGGAAAGAGGTATACATCGTTCAAGTCAGCCACTACTCCTCGCTGTTACTAGGAACTATCAGTAATAAAATACTATGGAATAAACTGGTTAGCCCGATGGTTGTTGGGCACCGATTCGGATGGCCTAGTGGCTGCAGTATTTCAATCAGTTTAATCACACACTGGTATCGTTTTCATGAATGGCCCAGTACAATGACCGAAACCATCCTCACCACCTTAAGGAATGGATAGGGTTATAATTTACGAATTCTGCTAATTTTTACTGGTTTCAAATGGTGTACTGAATACGTTGTTTTCATCAATGTAAAGTGAAAAACTCGTTATGGTATATGATGACTAGGCCTAAAAAGCCAAAGTTACCAACTAGTCGATAGTACAAGATTTCGGACAAAACCAAAGGGGGAGGGATGGAAGAAGATTTAACTCCCTGGTAGTGTATACTCCCCTTTTTTCAATAAAAAAAAATATACATCTCCAGTAAAAATTCAACCGATCTATTTGGAATTGCTTGATTACATATCCACATAGGCGACAGGCCGTCGGATTCGACAGTTGGGTAGATAGACTATAAAAAATACCAAGGGTATCATAGTTTACAATTGTCGATGGAAGCTTGGATGCTACTTTCCGACCAGGAAAAGCTAGTACGAACCAGAGACAGGGGTAGGAATACTCTCGAATCTAGGGCGAATATATAGCCAAGTGCTTGCTGGTATGGTGTAAACGACTTTAGGAAGCCTACTTGATAAGCCAGGGTAAAACGGGGGGAATAATTTCGTGGAACATTTTGTCGAGATGTTTACTACAACAATGTTTCAGGATAACTTAATTTTATCCAATATGAGGTTGGCAAACGTTGGCTTGTGAAAGAATAGCGGTAGTGCGGAATTTTTCCATCTTGGTATTATTTTGACTCTTACTCTGCCAGTTTGTTATTTCGATGTCGGTCCTTTTCGGGAAACCATTGAAACTTGCACTGTATTAAATCGGCCGGATAGCGATATTAGTGGTACTCATTAGTGTAGTATTGTAACCTTCTTCTTTTTTTGTATGCCCTACTTTTGATGGAATGGGTCAGTGTTTCTAACACTGGTGAGGCATTGCTGTATTTTCATTAAACCTAATTCAAATAAAATTGCCTTGTGTGGCTAATTTCTTGAGGTTAAGGATTACACCACTACTATTTTTAATCCAGCAGAGTATGGGAGCAACAGTCACCTGATCCGGATCACTACCCAAGTTTAGAACCCACACTATCCCGCATCACAGGAAATTAAACTGGCACCCACGAAAAATTTACACACAAGGTGAGGGTTACTGCCAAGACTTGGCGGTTGTGTTACTCCAACCAAAAAATACCCTATGCTCAACTTGGACTATATGGTCCAGTGATGTCTGTATTTTCGCTCGGGAAAAGGAATAGTGTATTGCCAAAAGAGTAAATCACTGCTTTTCCCCTCCCTTTACTGCTGTGGAAAGAATCACTACGATTTGATAGCCCCCCCCTAGTGTGGGGGGATGAGAGACTGGAAGAATGCTGGGGATTTCTCATACACTATCTTAGCTTTGGAAGAATGGCTCTAGCCTCTGTACTCTCCTCCCCACTTAAGATCACCCAGTTATTCTCCGGTTAGCCAAGGATCGCTGATGCAAAAATACGATTAGTCTATTTTTAAATAATATTTGTATTCAAGCGGAATATGGTTTCAGATAAGTCAAAAATATAAAGTGTGTATCCTATTCACGGATGGATACTAACTGTGGTAAGATATTGAAGGACGGTGGTATAAAATGTTAATTGGAGGTTAATAAGTGTAACGGTATAAAACGAATAATAATAATAATAACGTCCCGGGAATTTTGTTATAATGAAACAATTTCACAATTTTCGTCATGCACAGCTACTAAATTTCTGGGCGAAATATGGAGTAGAATTGGCCGAAGAATAAACCAAAGAGAAAACAGTTGAGATTATTTACCGGTCAGATAAATACGAGGGGAAAAAAGGTGGGAGAGCGGATGTTTTCCTCGGGGGTTAGCTGATAAGTCGTACCTGGTCTACGGATGATAAACAAACAAAACAAAACACACCAATTAATGAGTTACAGGGCGACTATCTTCCACAAGAAAGGGCCGAGGAGCCTTTGGGAATTTATTCATGTGTAACGATCAGCGAAATGCCCCCTACTAGTTGGTGTTGCCAGAGAGAATCCGCAATACTATTAGTGAAATATCCCCCCCTCTCCGTGTCCATCGACCATTCATTACTAGGGCTTGGGTATTTTTTTTCCAGCAGGAGAGTGGAAGGGAGGAGTTGATCTTGCAAGGGGGGTAGTAAGATTACTATTGCACTACAGTGAAACAGTCGTAGTAGTTGATCGGAGTGAACTGTATTTTTAGACACAACCTTGTTTACAACATCAATCCTTAATCAGACTAATTGTACATGAGAAAGAGAGAGGGGGGCAATAGACTAACGAAGAAGCTGGTGACCTAGCATTACGCTTGTCTGAACTTCAATTCGCTTTCCTCGCGCTCAAAGAGTACTCTTCATTCAGCTTTTACACTACTCACTGAAACATCCCAGTGGGTCATAAATGCAGTTTGTAACGAATTGGCAATGGTCACTGCTCGTCTCCCCCAAGCTGAATTTCGTGATAATGTTATTCTTGGCCTATCTCTTAGGCTGTAAGTCACACAAGGGAAAGTAAGGGAAAAAGTAAAGGGTACCCCCACTAACCATAAGAGTTACCTGATTACCACGTATGCTCATCCAATACCTATCGTTCCTGTTTTAGGGTTTCATTCACACCACTACAATCGTCACTTTTCTACTTTTGAATAACTTGAGAATAAACCATGGAAATGTGATCTTTGGGACCTACTCAGAACCAAGCATCTCCCAACCACGGTTGAATAATCAAACCGAAAAAAACAATAAAAAAATATACAGTGTTCCTGAATGGCCTGTTTAACGAAAACTACAACTTTTTACAATCAGTAACAAGAGCATGGACCGGACTTAGTATGATGCAACAATGCCTGAAAAATTACTGGCTTTTTTTTCTGCACTTGTTTGTTTCCCTTAGTAATGAATTTAATACCGGAGAATCTAATTACTATTCATTATCGCTGTTTAATTTGTATTGTTTTCTGAGATTGTTTATTTTTTTAATCTATCCCATTCACAATAGTGTCGTTTCATACATGTCTTGTTTCTATGAGGCTACGTCACCAAATACATGTACGTATCTTATCCACGGTGGCGTTAGTTTTTTTTGGCCATCTGTGACAGCTTTCTTGGCAGCTTTTTGTCTAAATTTTGGTCCGGGTAAATGTAAATCCTTATGATCAGAGAATAGTATGGTTAATAATGATATTGCACGGAAAAATAGGTAAATGCCATAGTAGAGAATTGCGTAAAAGTAGCATCTTTAGGTTACATCCATCTTGGCTTGGTATTTTTCTAATGCCGGCAGTTGCTGAATACACTTGAGTGGCTTTGTTTTCTAGCTATGTAACGCAATGGGAACGATGAATCATCTCGAATCCATTTTTCTCCTGGAAACCTTGCAGTCCACAAGGGTTGTAAATGCAGCCTACATCCAGTTTGCTAACCATCATTTACCCCCCCCCTTTTTCACTCATTCTGCACCTGTATACTTAATTTATATTACTTTTGACCTCTGAATATCGACTTTCGGAACGCCAATGCTTTCTCCTGGTCTTACTGCATTCTATGCAATTGACACTGGCTGTGAGTAGTTGATGTCAGTGGTTGACTTTACGAGTTCTGTCTAGAATGTTTGCCCTTCTCTCCCACTTACTTTTTCGGCAGCGCTAGCCCCTCCCCTTCTTCACTCTGTCTTTCTACTATTATTTTTCTCAGTATTTAAAAACCTTGTTACTTCTCCCCTCCTCAAGCGCCAACAAAAATTTATTTCTTTTCTTCGCCATACTACATGCGTGAGTGTTTGTGTGTGTATCATCCCTGTGTCTTTGATCTGTACGTTGGTAATAGGTAGTGTGGGTATCTTGTCGATACTATAATAATACCACACTATACACCGGGTGAATTTGGGTTATCTTTCTTTTACGTTTGCGTTATGTGTTAGTGTACTCGGTAATTTATACTGCACTGAATAGCTTTTCACATCTCTACTGGCAGTACACTTCCACTTTTTTCCTACCTTTATTTAAACCCCTTGTACTTCCTCCCCCACTTCCCTGATTAGTTGGTTATCATTGTTGGTATTTTTAGCAATTATTTATCATACATTATCCATCTTTCGATGGCCTATACTATGAATATCCTGGTTAATTTCGCATGTTGTACTCCAGATATTTTATGAATCTTTTCATCGTTGTGTTAAACACACTATTTCCAAGTCCAAGAAATTACGCATAATTCACATTTAATTCTTCTAATTATTGTTTCTAAAGTCAGTTTCTGTATTCTTCTTTCTGTTGCGGTGGAAAAAAAACTGCCTATTTGTTGTTGTCTGGAAGTTTTGACCGGTAATTTATTCTGTCTGAGTTGTAATTAGTAATCACTATTTTATCGACTGCACTTCTACATAATAATGGCGTCAGCCTTGCAGGTGAGTTAGTTAGGTACACTAGGCAGATTATATATTTTTTATCTACCAATGACGGCCCGTGCTTAGTAGTTGCTTTAGGAAATAATTAGTGCTTTAATTGGTATCTAGACCCATGTAAATTACGCATCCTCTTTCGCGTTGCGGTGTTGAGACTAATACCAACATTTGTTTTCATATTTTTTTGAATTTATGTGCTGCTTATGTGACTTTCTGCATATACTACGCGTCATTACTATCACTACGGTTCCATTACCTGTATACGTTTTAGCAGTGGAATTGGGAGTCCTTTTTAGAGGACGAGGATATGTACGTGATGCGGTTGGAAGAATGTGTCAAGGTAAGTTTATTCATTTTTTTACCGAATGATGATGACGGAAACACTTGGCGAGTCCATACCCATAGTTTCCATACTCTGAGTAAAGTGATGGGTTGGCTCATCGGCTGTTATTCATATCGACCCTTTTGTTCTTTCACTTCCTTAAAATAGTGATAAAAGCCGACAGACAAGGTTAGCCTTGACTTTCCTCCTACACTTACTCCACAGGCCATTTCCCCCCCCCCAACAGTGTACGCCTGAGTCGATGGGACTGGCGAGCGACGCTGCCAAGGATTTACGTTGGTTTCATCCGTGTTCCATTGATTTTTTTCCGGCAATTCTTGGTCATCAATCATACTTGACCAACAGTGGGTTAAACTTGTGGTGATGATGGCGGAATTCAACAGGGAGATAGTGAGAAAAAGGAAATTGCCACTGTGGACATGTATTTTTTCGAGTGAAAAACGGACGTTAATCATATTCTATATTTTCCTTTTTTGGATACTGTTTCTAACACCGTTTTCGGTGATGGGATTATTGCCCTCCCCAACAGGACATTATCCGGCCATTGAAGGATCACCGGTACATCCAAACCGAGTCACTAGCAATTGTGTTTAATTCAGTTCAAGACATCCGCAACCACATGGTCAATTTTGCAGTGGTAAGTATTAAATACGGTGGTGTCCAAGTTTGATCGTAATCTGCTATTAATGAGTTTGTATTTTTTTTACTTTGCCACATTTGTCGAAAAACTACTGGTTGGCAGGAAGTATTAACATTATCATATATTTGGTTTTTGACCTATTGACTCTTCGTTTTACCCCATCAAAAATTTGACACTCAAAGAGTGCCACAAATGTTCGCTATCAAGACCCAACCGATCAGCTGTTACTCAACAATTATCTCGAGGCCCTGTTACTCATGGTCAAGGCTTATAAGCCGTATCTGAACCACTATATCCAGTCCATGAGTGAGTTCATTGGGCTCACACGAAGACCAGGTGTCAAAAGTTTACTTGGTTGGCCCGCGGGTACCAAGGATAGTCATATGGGGGCCCACCACTGGAAGTGTTACCTATCTATTCCTGCACACCGCCTTAGTGCCTACTTAACTAGTCTACGGTCACTGGACAACCAGAACCAGAAAATTGTGGACCTAGAACAGGAAATCCAGATTCTGTTGATCTTGACCACTCATATTCTCGGTCAGATCGAACTGTGGCAGCAGTGGGTGGAATCACTGACCAATATTACCGTAGACAAAGCCCTCGGGTCGGCTGGAAGCAAAGGATTCCGTCAGTTGTTAGAGGTGCCCACCACTGTGTTTTCTTTGGTGCATACTTCAGTGACCTATCCAGTGCCGCGCGAACTAGTGATGAATCATCCTGAGTCCGACCCACGACAGTGGTTAGACTCTAAAAACATGGTTCTCTTGGACAACCGTTTCCCGATGCGCAAGGTGTATCGTACATCTTGCACTGATTTGAACAGCCACCATAATTCTCTACGGTTAATTATGTTGCCGGAATTCATTTTACCGTTTATGCCCGCGGATGCCGCCGAGCGCAAATCATCCGGCGAGAACCAAGTGAGCTGGCGGTTGGCAACGGCCTACATTACGCGCAATAAGGTTCGCTTGACGGAATGCACCCAGAGTGGTGGGTTAGACTTAATCATCAACGATACCGTAGTAGCCAAACTGGCCTGTTCAGTTGATCTGAAGGAACTCTGGCTGAAGACCCACCAGGATTCGGCCCCACACCCCATGAGACCCATTGCAGAATTTGGTGTGTCGAGCACACATTCGTTCTTTAAAAAATTCACTTCCATGTTCGTCACTCGTAAGATAGAATCAGCAGTTAAACCCGAAGGGCTCATCAAAGGGGATGTTGAATTACCCTCACCTGCGACCACTCCGAAGCCGGCATCTCCTCATCCTGCTGTGGTACCCATTCCCCTTGAACATGAAGTGGAAATGAAATGGAGTAAACCCCAAGTCTCTTCCAGTCCCACCAATTCCCTGCGGGACAAGAGTTCCGATGGGTCATCTACCGTGTGCAGTACGGGTGAATCGGTAGTTGAAGAGGGTAGTCGCAAGGGGAGTACGGCCAGTCGTCTCCATCGATGTGCCTCCCTGTTCCTTCGCAGCACGGATAGCCTCCGCCTTTCCGGTTTTTACTCCCCTTCGACTTTACCGTCACCCATGCCTTCCCCCACCATCCCAGTGTCCTTGTCATCTACTGACGTTTCTAACCCCTTTACCCAGAAGACTGGTCCTTCCATCCGGGAACGACGTGCCAGTAAAGCCACTGCTCCTTTCCCACCCAAACCGTTGCATCTCACGACACTGATGACTCAATTAGAAAGTTCCCCTGGTATGCCTTGCCACCGTTGCGATTTAATCGCAGCTACATGGCAGAAGCGACATGTATTGGGGGATACCACCATGTGGACCTCGCCCATTATGAAGGAGCGTAGTGTGGAACTGGGGGCAACCACGCTCACGGTGAACCTTTCTTCTAGCGGCAACTCGTACATACTCACATTGTGCGCTAGAGACCCGGTTGCAGCGCGTCGGTCTTGCTTGTTCCGCTTGGATTCGTCCGTTAAAGTGGTTTATGGGGGTCCCCACCAGGTGTTTCTCACCGTACCTGGTACCCATTTTAATTCTTCGGCTTGGGCTAATATGGGTCAATCAGGGGTGGATGGGGGTGAATTGGGTCAACCGATGGGTTTTACTGCTTCCCCTTTGTCACCCGATGCACTTCTAGGGAGTGCTACCACCTACTCAAAGAACCATTCGTCCCCCAATGACACAGCATCAAAGGAGTTGGTAGACACGGCTTCGGAAATTGTTTTTAAACTCGTACTGTTTAGCGACCGGGACGCCCGGAGCCTGGTACAATTCCTGAAACAACTTCTGCAGGAGTGCCAGCGGGTTGTTCTATCGCCTCCCATTAGAACCTATACCGCGGCTTCGGAACCGACTTCAGCGGTTACCACGCCTCACATCGTTCCAGGTACCACCACCCCTACGCTATTGGAAAGGGGAACACTAACGGCACACCAACGAACTGAGTCATCATCACCCTCCTCGCCAGTGGATACTCCTCCCTATATTGCCAACCGCGGCACTTTGGGAGTGGCGTCGGAACAACTGCAGCACCCTGTGACCCACCGGAGTACTGCTGACCAATTTCAGGGGTGTTGCCAACTCTTCTTCCGTAAAGGGTATACCAACGATTGGAAATCACAGGGTATCCACCATGTACACTTTGATCGAACATGTGCTTCTGGTGAAGCGACAGCGGTCCCTACTTCATCTCCAGCCCACCGATCCCCCTGGCGACATGTAGTGACTTTGCATCGTCGGTTGCACAGTGAACCTCAGGCTGGGTTGAACCCTACTTCCCATCATCATGTGGACCAATCACAGGCTCCCATCGCCAACCCCACGGTTCGGATGAGACTGGAAAGTCGGTCAAGTTCTTTGCAAAAGATTTTAAAACACCAACCGGACGATTATGATATTAGTGATTACATGGTTGGCTCCACGAATGTCAAGGCGTTGGGTAGAAACCGGTTACTCGTGACCGTTCAGAATCCCAAACAGGAATCAATTTCTTTTCTTTGTTGTTTCCAGGACCGAGCGGCCGTTAACAACATCCTTCAATTGATGGCCTGATTTTCACACATATTACTGCTCACCTTTTTCATATTTTGCATTTGGTATTTGCTATATATTATGGTTTTTTTTGATGAACTAGGAAGGAGTCTCAGTGAGCTCTTTTCTCCACTTTAATGTAACTAATTTTGACTAGGCTTGCTTTTTCCAATGCTACCCTTCTCCAAAAGAAAGGGCCTCGCATTATGTAATTCCTCTTTCCGGTACCATTCTTTATGCCTTTTGTTATTTTATTTTCCCTATTACCAGGTTTTCATGAATATTTTGATGTACAGAATATGTTAGTTACATGGTGTGCTTATTTTGTTTATTATTTCTATCTCTAAAGACCACTGTAAATACTGCGCCTTGGTTTTGTTTATGTTTTTCGATTGGGGTTTCCTTTCCCATCTCTATGTATGGTTATAATCACTTGGGTGATTTTTTTTCAACTATAGAGATTTGGAGCAAAAAATGTACCAACCTCGACATAACCAATAGGATTTTGTGAGAGACCTACTCAACTTCGGCGGATTTTTCGCTATATAGTCGAAAAAAAATTATCCACTTGTTTATTTTTGTCATACCAAGAGATGGTACTAATCTTACCACCCCAATATAGCCTGCCTTTTCATCTAGCCCCTATCGAAATATAATAAATTGGCTATGTTCTACTTTTGTAGTGAACTGATTCAGGCAATAAAGGGGGGGGTGCGTTTGGAAGTTGCAACCAAGGGCACATTGATAAAAGATGATCGACACGAAACACTGGTATGGTTACAGTTGGTGAAAATGAAAGGCTCTTTTCACCGGACGCACTTGTTAGGATGTGCAAAGGGCCGTGACTGTTTATTTCTCTGGCAAAAAAAAACTTTTATTCCGATATCCCTGAACTGGAAACCATTCATTTGTTACAATTTCAGAGTATCCAATGGTCAGCTCTATTTCAGAGCAAGCGGGGAGCTCTCCCGACTGACTCTACGATTTGTATTAGTGGTCTGGTGCGTGTGAACGGTCCAGTTACCTGTGTGATTGGCTATTTAGGATTGTAACATTACGAAGAAAGGAGGTGAAAGTAGGAAGTGCAGGTTCCCAAGCCCTGATACATACTCGGCGAACCTTGTGCTTTTCTCAATGGTCAGGTAATTTTGTTTATTAATCCCCTCCCCCCACCTGACGAAGCCCCGTGGTGGTTTAGTGCTTTATTGTACTTTTTTCCGTAACTGCTTTAACTATTTTCTTTTAGTAAAAACTAGTATTGGGACGTAACAGTTTCCTGTACTTTTCCACCTTACCACGCTGTAACACTACGAGAAAAAAAAACGAACCAAAGAAAGCAGTCATGATGGCATTGTGCACCCACGTTTCCCGGAATGCGTTGGCTCGCCAATGGCATACTGTATCCGTGCCGGGTGCCCAAACTCGTATCCGTTACTTGTCTACAGGTGAGTAAGACCTGGTTATACTGGGCTGGTAGTTATGAATGGCATACACTATCTATAGCTATTTGCGTCTGTTGTTTGTGAATCTATTACAGGGAAGAGACTTTACAGTAAGGTAAAAGAGGGGTAGGGGTTGTCTTCCTCCATGGGTAGTTTTATTCCGAGGAAGTGGTTGTTGCAAAATAAGGAAATACCGGCCTTCAAACTCTAACCGGCCCCAGTCACAGCCTGTACTGGTTATTAACACAAAAGTTCCAATACTATGTTTTTCCCTCTGGCCGCTAAATCGGGATTACAACTGGATGACCTTCCCACGCTTCCCGACATAGGTAATAAGGTAAGTTATTGCAACACGCCGAACCAGGCACGTAGCATCTTGATTGGTGTATTCTGCCATTGTTGCCATCCATGTACTCTTCTTGCTGATTTCTGAAGGACACTCATAGCCTTGACGTCCAGCATCATATTTACGGGATACAAAATCACTGATTATATGTCCCTAACTCATCTTGACTGTTTATTGTTCTATCTCGAATAATAATGTTCTTTTTTGCCTTGGCTAGCCTACTCTTGGCTTCATTGGTCTGGGCCAGATGGGTTATCGCATGGCTATGAACCTTTACCGCAAATCGGAAAATCCCATGTTTATTTATGATGCTTCCCAGGAAACTGAGGCCAAATTCATAGCGGAAAACAGTGTACAGTCCAGTGAGAAGCCGTTAACGGTAGCGGAATCCCCGGCCGCTCTGGCGGAACGGGCCAATGTCATCGTGACCATGTTACCAGCTTCCCCACATGTCAAAGAGGTGTACCTGGGGGACAAGGGTTTATTACAAACAGTGCAACCAAAATCTTTATTTATCGACTCGAGCACCATTGATCCGTTGGTGTCCCGTAGTGTGGCGGAAGCGGTCCACAACCAGGATGCAACCTATGTGGACGCACCTGTGTCGGGTGGTGTAATGGGAGCAGAAGCGGGCACGCTGACTTTTATGGTGGGTTCCAAGACACCAGCAGTGTTTGACTCGGCTCGTCCTTATCTGGAAGCCATGGGTAAAAATTTCGTTCACTGTGGCGGTAACGGTAACGGCCAGGTGGCTAAGATTTGCAATAATATGCTGTTGGGTATCAGTATGATCGGGACAGCTGAGGCCATGAATCTGGGTGAAAAGATGGGTATGGATCCCAAACTTTTGGCCTCCATTTTAAACACTTCCAGCGGCCGTTGCTGGTCCTCGGAGATTAACAACCCCTCTCCCGGGGTCATTCCTACAGCACCTGCGTCTAAGAATTACGATGGTGGGTTTGGTGTGGGTTTGATGGCTAAGGACATGGGTCTAGCTGTTACCGCGGCCAACGAGAGCAAGGCCAGCGTATCTCTGGGGGCGCTTAGCCATCAACTCTACAACCTGGTACTCAATACTCCTGGGTACGAAAAGAAGGACTTTAGCGCCATTTTCCGTTGGCTACAAGGTCATAAGCTTTAGACATGACCCTTACTTGATGCTGTGATATTGCTTAACACATGAGAGGTGGGGTGAGAAAGGAGGAATGACCTTATACACTGTGTCCATTTTAGATTTATTGGAGGTTTGAGTTAAGTACCATTCCTCGGGCCTGTATCTATGTCCTTCGTTGCGATATTAGAGAATTAATTTTCCCCAAGCTGTGCTATTGCTAGTGAAGTAATAAATGAATAAATTGTCACTGATGTTCCAAGTGAAATACATTGCCGACATTGGAAAAGTGCGTCGGTTGTCAATACGGCTTACGTTGGTGCAAGTACACTATCCGGCACAAGGGCATTCAGGGAGAGTAACTCTGGGTAGTTTGGGGTTCAACAGGCACCTTTGGTAATCCCATGATCAATTTCGCATCGTTACTCTCAATGGTGGGTTTTCGTTGTTTGTTCTAGACTTGTTAATTCGTGAGTACATTATTAGATTCTCGACGACTTTTTATTTACCAATAACTTATGGTGTGCTTACCCTGTTGTTGATGTCACACGGCTAATTTTATTGCAAAGTAGGCTTCCATGGGACGACACATTTGTTACAAGTACCTCAGCCAGGTACCCTACCCAAAAGCACTCCAACTTCAGCAATGGCTTGTCAGAGGGCGCATTAACCAAGAGTTCCCGGAAACGCGAACCCGTATTCTATCTACGAATAACCCACTCGATGTGCGTGCCATAACACTTAGCCCCGGAACAGAGGTGTTTACAGAACATATTCCTAACTTGCTACTGTTGCTACAGCACCCACCTACCTATACTTTGGGGCGACGAGATTATCGCAGGGAAGTGGTGAATGAACGGAAACGGTTAGAAAACTTGGGGGCTGCCTTTTTCCAAGTAAGTACAAAAATACAAGAATAAACTGAAAGCTGGATTGATTTTCGAAGCCACCCCAATGCTTCTTCATCCCCATTTTTATGAACCAAACCCGTAATGGTAAATGGGGGCTGTTACAACCACCATATGACTTATAATATCTAAAAGATGACCTGTAACTCTTTGCATACCCTGGATTGCCCTTGGTATTTTGACGAATAGACAAAACGTGGCGGACAAGTAACGTTTCATGGTCTAGGGCAGTTGGTGGGCTATCCCATTTTTTTCCTTAAAGATTTCCGGGTAAGTGACATGTAGCCATTCTACGGTTCTCACATAATCTCCCAGTGTTGTCCGATTGTAACGCTTGCATATCCCCGGTTCTCTTTGCTTGTGGCCTTGCTAGATAAGAATATGGGATCTACAAAGGACGAAAATTAACGCATGGATGATCCCATAATAATGTCTAACAGGTACCATGATAAAAAGAATATTGGAGTTGGTGGAATGTACTCAACATGTATCCTATAGCTGGGCTTACGGAATTATGTACAAGCCATCGAGAACACCATCATTGACACGTGTCGGTCATACGGTATAACCGCCCAAACTAGCGAGCACACAGGCGTGTGGGTTGGTAATGACAAGGTGGCTGCTATAGGTGAGTATTATAAATATCCAAATGATTATATACAACAATAATATAAAATTTCCACGGGTTGCACTTTTGATGGTGCAGTAATGGTTTATTGGGAGCGGCTTGTATGACTAATCGCAGTTTGGGGAAAATACCATACGGTATAATATGTACTGTGAAACCGCACCTGTTGCACAACTGGTCTTTTTTTTTCTGGTACATCGATGCTAGGCATCCGGGTCCAAAAATTCGTCACTAGCCACGGCTTTGCCTTGAACTGTAACACCGACCTGCGATGGTTCGACCACATTGTTCCCTGCGGTTTAGCAGACCTAGGGGTTACATCCTTAACCCGACTCCTTGCCCCCGAGGGCTCTACAGTCGAGGTAGAGTCGGTGTTGCCACAGGTGTGTCAAAGTGTCGAACGAATATTTCTTGCAGATTCCATTCATGAGTTGGCCGATAGTCATCCGCATCTGGATATGGCTATACAAAAATTTCTTGCATCGCCTATGGATTACCCAAGTGACGAATTTGCCTGAAATTAAGAGATATAACTCTGTGTGAAGGTGTTGATTTTTAAAAAATATGTATAAGTAAAATGCATTACGGACCCCTTCTGCTTGTCATCATGACCACTATATTAGCCCATCTCAGTATCCTTAAGTCGTCAGTCACGACCTCCTAAGATTATGAGTCAGCTGGAGTACCCCCTAGTGCCACTTTCGGTTCGTGTTTTCCAAGTTATCCAATCTGGCACGGGTGGAACCCTCCCTCCTTTGACAAAGGAAATTCGCTTGTTCTCGGTATTTCTTTTTTTTCTAGTATTGGCTCCTTTTTCTTTCTTTCTACTTTGGCTTCTATTTTTCCAATGGTATTGTACTTGTTACCATATAGTTGTCATTCTACGACATCCAGTGTGTGCATTCGCGCATTGTGTGTTTACTCTTAACAATGGCGGATAGCATTGCCACCATGATAGCGACCTCCGCAGCTGGCTACCGAGAAGCTGAGCAGCTCTGCAACGCCGCTAGGGACCATGTCACTATCGCTCAGGAACAGTACGTCTATTTGGCTGAACTTCATCCGCGCTTGGTCTTTCTTCACGATGAGTGGAAATGCCAAAACTCCTGTTTCCGTACCCTGAAAGGAGGGCTGCAGGGACTCCAGCAGAAAATTATGACGTTGGCCACTGAACAAACCAAACAATTTAACCAGGTGAGCCAAGGCCTCAAGCATGTCCTTGACACTCTTCGGTCCAGGCGTATCGAAGCCTGCCTTAAACCATCACCAGCCACTAAAACTGACGCGGGGGACTCGTTGCACTATACCAAACTGTCTGGCGGTAGTATCCATCAGGATTCTCGGGAGTTTACTACAGAACACGTACCCCTACCTCAGCCAATATCGTCTCCTCCACCGGTGACACCCCAGGCTGCCACAGCAGCTGACTCGCTCTACGACCTGATTGACGACCAAGGTGTCCACAAGGTGTGGGACCGCGCCAGTAACAAATTGAAAGAATTACAGGTAAATAGAAACACACTCTTGATAACTATTCGTATTATGGGGGTTTTATTTTTGATAAATTTTTTGATGGTATCAGCTTGCCAATACATGTAGGCATATCCAATAGCATCACCACCCATTCCTTTCAATTCACTCCAGGTTATCGACTTTACTGACTAACAAATCTCTACCATATTTTCCCTGGCTTTCCTTTTCACTGGATACTTGGATGGTATTGTTGATTATCATTATGTTCAAAACGAAAAAAAAATTTAACACCGAATAGAAACTAGACCAGATGCTGACGAACTCCCAAGACCAGGTAGCTAGCATATCCCTGGGTCATTACGAACTAGATAGTGGTCTGTCTCTCGATCAAAAACCCGTGACACATATTCAGGAACAGCTAGAAAAACAAAGCTTAGAATACGAACGTATCCTGGCTGATTTTAGCTCAATAGCCAATCACCAGGATCAATTGCACCTGGTGTCGCAAAATTCTACCCTGCTAACATCTGAAAACCTGACCGTGTTGCAACGCGATACAGAAGAAATCACCAAGGTGGTGGAGGAAATCCGCGAAAGCCTGACCTTTATCGTGGCAACCCGTGAAGCCACCGAGATCCGTATTCAACAGTATCAGGCATTTTATCGCGACCTGAAGGCGGTGCTTTCCCGACTGCATCAGCTCATACCTACGTTGGTTCAGGTTTTTGAAAATTTAGCCCAGCTTAAAGTAGACTTGATTAATTTAGAAAATGATACACAGCTTTTGGTCACCGAGTGCCACAACCTGGGTGCTTGGTATCGTGAGTTTGCTCGTTCGTACGACCACTTGTTGGTGGAAATTGACCGAAGGCGAAGAATCCAGGAACAGCATCAAAAGGTAGCCGAAGAGTTTTCCTCCCACTTAGCTACATTGTACCAGGCAGAGAGTGCCGAACGGGACCACTTTATCCAAACCCACGGCCAATACCTTCCTATTGATCTGTGTGCCCCATTGCTTCTCCCAACCCCGCAGTACAAATTGCAAGTGGCGGAACGTGTGGTCAAGTTACCCATGATCAGTGACGTGGCCTTGCGTGTGGCTCAACAGAACATCCTAAAAGTCTCAGAACAGTCTGTTCCACCTCACCAGGGCTCATCGTTGCCACTGTGATTCTTACTGTATTATTTTCTGTAAACACTGTGTTGGCTATTGTACTTTTCCATACAGTCTGCTTGTTTATATTAACTCCTGTTTTATGAGATTTCATATGATACATTTTAACATCCTTTAAACAGTGTAATTTATAAATGACGATATGATGTTTATAAAGTGACAGATCTCGCTCAAGTCCCGGTCATGGGGCATTATGATTGACAATTTCGGCATAGTAGAGTTGTTGGGAATTGGGTAAACTAATAGCCTTTAATAAACATTGGATTGAACTAATACTAATGTCATAAGACATATAAACACTATGTAAGTACTATAGAATAAACTAATTTTGGAAAAGCTAGAATCCAAGAGTGAGAGCACTCAGTGTGCGGACTATATACCAGTGGGTAATGTAAGTAATAGCCTCTCACGTGACATAGGCTATGTCAAGACGGACAACAGCCAAATATTTACAAGAGTACTTTTAAATTACGACAACTTAACAAAAACGAAAAGTACAAAGATAAAACTAAGATATATAAGTTTCAATTGAAGAGGGGTAACGGTATGAAAGGGAGAAGAAAAATCAATTATTTGTCACTGATTTTTAAAGCGTTCCGAACGAATGATTGAAAAAATATCGCCAAGGGAGGCCATATGGGTAGTTTTTTTTCGTCTACATAACAATTTAGAGCAAAGATGTACCAATTATTATTTATCCAATAAGATTTTGTGAGAGATTCATTCAATTTCGGCAGATTTTTCTCTATATAGTCGAAAAAAAATCACCCATATACTGTATAGTCCGAATTTACCCAGATGGCTAAATAGATCGTACAAAGGGTAATGAACCACCTCCCTTTTTTTCCCTAACTTTCCTCCTTAGTATCGGGGGGAATTGACCGACGAGTCCGTTTTGATAGGTTTGGGGATGGACAAGCCTTGTGTTTTACCAGCCGTCCACGATTGGGAATCTTGGATTAAAGCGGCCGTAGATAAATCATTTGATGAGCTGAAGGTATTATTGGGATAGTTATCGGAGTGTAATGGAGGATGGCTGAGTGATTTCATACTGATATGTTCCTCTCTGCTGAAAGATAGACGACTAAATGAACGCTTCTCGTTTTCAGTCGTGTTATGGTAATGGTCATTTAACCTAAGGGACTGTTGTTGCAAGTCGAAAGTACGGTTGCCATTGAGTTCGGTCGAACGAGAGGACGCCGACAGCGTCTGACTAAGAAATTTACTAATCGGAGAGATACCGGTAAGCGACAGTTGCCAGAAGATGACGAAAGTGATCCAGATGCTGCCAACATGGTAAACCATACACTGAGCGACATGATGGGACACAGTGGGCACACTCCACACGGTCGGGGTCAGTACCATCGAAATGGCTACCACAGACCATCCCACAATGGAAAACATGCACAACTTAGTCAATTGGATCAAGGATTTTACGCCTGCCTCGACCCGTTGAAGTCGGCTTTGGTGAATAATGACGCAGGTGGCCCCGCTGAGATAAATTACAATAAGTAACAGTAAGAAAGCGCTTGTCAAGTAGAAACGAGCCACAATGACGAAGGTAGCTGTTGCCCCCTCACGATCCACATCAGATACGTAAAAACAGCTAGCCACAAACCAAACGACGGCTTCCAGGATGCAGGCGAAGACCATCGCAAAGTGTATCCGAAACCAACCCCATTCATAAGTTTGATAAACCACCTTACCCCACCCGTACAATAACATGTAGTAAGCATTGGCGATAATGTACCAGGCAGTGGTTTCCACATAGTAATACGTGAAGGTGTACCGTATTTCATGAGGGCCAACCATGGAAAACACTATGTGGATTATGACTGCAAAATATAAAAGTTTTTTAAAAAGGCCACCGAAATTTCCTGAACGAACCATTAGAAAGATATGGGTAACCGCATAGAGCAGAAATAATGCGCGTAGGACCACGAAAAACCATCGCATAGCCTTGAACCCCGCCGAATTAAGGTAGTGATTCCAAGGTCCTGTAGTATCCTGCACCTTAATAAGCAAACCATCGGGTGATGGTTGATTGGTAAAAATATCGCCCAGGGCCAATGCGGTATCCTTGCCAACTACGAGTAGGCCTTGTTTTATGGGAAGTACCTCTTTGTAAAACAAAAAATACGGTTCTTCAATGCCCCCAAAATCGTATGGGTAACTATAAGGAGACACGAATACAAATAAGTCCACCGGGAGTGAAAAGTCGTGGTTATGCTTCAGTACATCCCTGGCCAAGCGGCAGGTAGCACTTGGTGGTTCACTGTGATCGATGAGAAGTATAGTTTTTACGTTGGTGTCAGAATTTTCGGTAGTGTTGAATATTCCCGGAAAAAGCGAAGTGTCTATTATAAGTTTACACCCTGGACCCACTTTTCCCGGGATCATTCGTCCCTGAAAGGTTTGCGAGTCTTCGGGTGACGCTAGAGGGAAGTCGTAGGCGAGAAAATTTTGGTCGATATCGAGTACGGTCAGTGTTCCTCCAGAAGGCGATAAACAACACAACCACAGTACCACTGACAGATACACGAGACACCTAGTAATATTAAATGGTCCCATGCTAAAACAAGACGGTACATTTAGTACATGTGGCAGGGAACGTTGGTTCGCGCTGTTATCCTTTTACCACCCCCTTTTTATAATACCTGCAACGTGGTTAACTAATGCAAACCAATACTAATTTGGGTTTTACCACTGAGAAGAGTGAAATCAAATTGAAGTTAACAGTAAAAATGAGGTCGCTCACTCGCACTCGAAAATTCAAGTTGTCCATAAGAATGACCACAGTTTTGCTGCTATCAGTACTTTGGAAAGAAGGTGAATGTGTGGGAGTAATAAATAATATATAAAAATAAATGAAGGAGTGTGAGTACCAGAACTAACATGTTCCTGAGGAAGATCCCTAGAAAACAATACAAATTCTCGCAGGATTAAAGCATAAAGTAGTATATGGTGAGATTAACCACAAACGAATGTGCACCCCTCCCCTTTTATATATAATGAATTTCCATTATTCCTCTACTCTCTCAATGTGATATGCAATATTGTCCAGTGTTTGTCTAACTTATATTTAAGAAACGGTTGGTTATAACAGTACGGGATTCCTAAACTGTTAACTATTTCACATGTATGCTATGATCTTTTACTAATCGGTGAACACAGTCCCAGCACCCTTTTTTACCCTGCGCCGTTTTTCCTGATCTTCATAAACACATATTCTCTAGCTTTTACAACTATAGCCATTAAAAAATTCGTATCAGGTCTTGGCTAGGGCTGTAAATAAAAATGGGCTAGAAATTCAGAGAAACTGTCTTCGATTTCCTTCCCTTTTGATAAAAGCCAGGTGATTCAAAGTGCGGTATTCAGAACAGAGTGGATATTCCGCTCTATCTATTCTCACTTCCGTCTTGCAGGCTATTGGTGTTACGCTGGTTGGAACATTGCATTTTTTTACTCTATTTTTTTCGATACGTTTTAGGGGATATTGGCGAACATGATAAGAGATCAGCCCTAAGTGGACAATCAAGTAAATACAGTTGCTATGTTCCAACTTTGGTGAAAAGTTCTGGCTATGATTAACAGTGTTAATGCTTAAGACAGTAGTGGAGACGACAGCACTAGCTCCTCCTTGTATTCTAGGGCGACTCTTACAGTAATGTTCTTATGGGTAGTTTTTTTTCGACTATATAGCGAAAAATCCGCCGATGTTGATTGGGTCGCTCACTAAATCCTATTGGTTAAAATCGTAACTGGTACGTTTTTGCTCCAATTCGTTATATAGTCGAAAAAAAATTACCCTTGTATTTTTTTTTGTTTCTATGAACGCGAGGGGTTTGTCATTTTACGGTCGAAGGTACTTGGGAAACGGATGATTTGGATTATCCGTGATACCAAGTGTATGTTCTCGAATGGCGGGAAGTTATTGTAAATTGAGCCATGATGGCTGAAGATCTTAAGCAAAAGGAAGTACCTTATTTTCCCATAACCGTAATTGCGTAACTAATAACATCGTAAGGTGAACGGATGTAATTTGAAATGGGATCACACTCCACTGAGGAGATAATAACGTAATGTCATGAGGTAAAACCTTAAAACAAATACCAGTTTATGCTGTAATGTAAAAGAAGCCCGTATTATAAAGGTAAGACAAAGATAGTACGTTTTATCAAAGGGGTGGGAATAGGTGGATAAGATGATAAAGAAATCCATGCGGTAAATCTTATGTAGTATAACCAGAGCTCTGTAAGGGAAATATGAACTTGTTTCCAGCAACTACTGCTTCTGGCTAGTTACGTTTTGCTCACTATTCTCCCTTGCACCTCTTTCACTCGTGCCATTGCCTAACCTTGTTTCTTCGTTACTCTAGTCAGGGCCTAAACCCTTGAAGCGTCTCACATTCTTATGCACGTCTGGACGACTTTCCCTCTCACTCTAACTGTTATGTGAGACGCCACTTATCATTCTTGTATTCGCATGCATTGGCTTTCACATGAACAAGTTCCAGGCTCAATATTGTTACTCTCCACACTACCTGAAACTGTCCTATACGATCGACAGTAGATTTACCATTTGTCTCTACCAAGATAGCTACATTACCGCTTGGTTGTGGTTTGTCAGTGGGCCTTGCTTGCGAGCAAGATTTACAGCTTAGTCTTACTTCTTTTTTATCCTACTTATCACATTCAGTAATTTTGCTTTTGAGTTATTTCACTCTTGAGCATGGTATCTTAGGTATTGTCCTGTATTGGTAGGATAGTGTGTTAGTATTCGCTCTACAGTGTTGTAGATTATAGTTGTGAAAGTATCCAGGTCGGTATGATCAAACTGTAATATTGTGGTATTAGTTAACATTCATCCATCCATCGCTACACTACTAAGTGACAGAACTACCCAACCGAAATCCACCAAACTATACTGGGCTATTATGGATAAAATTGTTCTTCGTATAGAATAATGTGCATCTGATACAACGACTTCAATTCTGGACATTTGTCATTTCAAGATGAACACCACGCAGGACATCCTTCCAATGAGACCTACGAATATAAAAGTGACGCCATCGAATGGCAAGTTAAGACGCGTTTATTTCCCTGAGAGAGCTTGCACAGAAGGCAAAGTCTTCCATGTATGATGTTTGGAATTTCCACAGCCAGTTGCATTACCGTTCATACCTTAGTGTTTGGGTTCCCCATTCCCTAACGTCGGAGTTACAGAATGACCGAAAAAGGCTTCTGCTACAATCTCCTTGACCGTTTTCGAAAGTCGACCAATTCGCTTGTGTACAGTATCGTGATGTGTGATGTAACTTGGGTTTACCATAATAACCCCCAGATTGGCACTGGCCAGAAGGTAAGGGTGCTAGAACACCATGGTCAGCGTGGCCTTATCCTGCTCAGCCACGGTGGACCTCAGAGTTACAAAAAATTTGAAATGGACTGTGTTCCTCAGTAAAGCTAGTATTTTTATACTGATTTCGATACTGATGACACTAGGTCCAAGTGTTAATTGTACTAAAGGAATGGTGTCCAATCAATGGTTGGGGAATGGCAGAAAGCACATCCAAAGTCACCCACTTCCCAAATCATCCACCATCAGGATAATGCAAGACCTCATATTTCCCACTATAGCAAGGCCCATATGGATGAGCTCGGACTCCAACTGCTTAAAACACCACCCTACTCTCCTGATCTTGCACCATATGACTTTTGGTTGTTCCCGCGTATCAAGAAAAAGTTGGAGGGTAGAGTGTTTGACAGTGATGATGAGATTATAGGGGCATATAATGAAGTCCTTGGTTCCCACTAACAAAGTGGTTTTCACAGATGTTTTGATGAGTGGTTCAAGAGGGTGTGCACAGTACTTGACAACAATGGTATTTATTATAAATAAAATATAGTTCTTGCATGCAATTCGCAATCATTTTGTGATGAACAATACTATACTTAATCGCGATAGATCATTATTACTGTTACTCTTACATATGCATTCCCTTCTTCACTACCATTTCGTTGGTTAACATTTTAATATCACTGACATATAAAATGCTACCACTTACCACTGCTGTAGATCCCAGGAGTTGGTTCTGAAAATTTTTTCGAGCAGTTTCACAGTGGTCAAGGTGTCAGTAGAAAAGAATTCCAGAGCTCTTACATGGATTAAAGCTTAAGGGTGCATCTTGCCGATATTCTACCACCAATCATTTTTACGAACACGCCAGCCTGGTGTTGGTCAATTCCTCTGTAATGGCAATCCAACAGGTTGCACATCCAATTTCCCACCTTCCACTTTTCCTTAATTGTCCAATTTGCCCACATAAAATTAAGGATCCTTTCAGGAATTCTAGGCCGGTAGCCTGGTGAAGATTAAAGTCGGCATGAGAAATTTTGCGATTGGGTATGCCGAGTTGCAAATAATATTATGTTTCATATAGTGGCTTGCAAAGGGAATTGCCAGGGATTTTCTAACCAAATTAGCGTTGATCACTGAATGCCAAAACCAGAGAATGAAACATTTAAAGTAGTTCCCTATAAGTCGATTTTCCAGAATTATTTGACGTGTATAGCATGGTAAACCTAGTAGTAAGGTTCGAAAATATAACACACCCCCGAAATGGAGCAAAAATGCAGATTTATATAGAAAAAGTGGGATGTAGGGAAAAGAAAAAGCTCCGGATGAGCTTACTATACGGCTCATTTTCAATAAGATAGAGTGAAAAAATAAAATAAACTGGGGAAAAACGAGTGCGAATAGGAAAGAAAAAAAAACAATGGACAAGGGGTGGATAAATATTAAGTAGTGGACTGGAAAAAAAAGAAGAGTGGCAAGGTAGAAAAGGGTATTCAAAAGGGAATGGGAAAAGAGAAATCGAGCAGGAAACCCCAATAAAAGGACCACTCCCAAAGACACATCCGTTAATCACATCTTCTCCACCCCCCTCCGATAATCAGCCTAATTTGGTATAGGTAGGTATATCAAGGTTAGAGTACGTGGAAATCCCAACAAAACTATGGTTGGAAAGGGAAGTAAACATTGGTGAGATATTCCAATATTTTCGTTCCCCAACGCCTTAAATGCCATAACGTTGGGCCAAAGCAGCCCGGATCTTTTCAGGGAAACTATTGACATAGTTGTTCCAATTATCCCCGCTCATCTGCTTCATACCGTGGAGAATTTTGCCCATCATATCGCTCAACTCGGGTGAGGGAGTTTGCCACATGGCCACCGCATCACAAAAGTAAACAAAGGACTTGGCAATACCATTTGGGTTGGCCTGGATCATCGTGCACAAACCACGGAAGGCCGAGTCCTTTTCGTCATTGTCACGAATGGTGCGCAATGACACGCAAAACCGTTCGGCAAAGATTTCCAAATGCGGAGCCACCAGATTGGGGCACACCAGTCCCAAACGGCCAACGGTAATGGCGGCATTTTCCGCCAAGGTCCGCGGGGTACTCGGGTTGTTGAGCAAGGGGATCAATCTTTCCAACATAGGGTTGACCCAGGGTTCCATTTCGGCACCAATCTGGAGGGTCAGTTCGCCCCCGGACCACACCGCGTTGTTACATACCGAAATTTGGTCGGTTTTGGGGTTGATCTGACCGATTAGCTCGGTAAAAATTTGCTGAATAAACGGACGCACCTGACCGAAACAGGAAATGGCCAAATCACCCAAAAGGGCATAAGCAGACTGGCGCACTTCGGCCACAAGGTCGCTCATACAGGCCATAAGCAGGTGCATCAACGGAGGCTGACTGCTTGCAACCAACCCATCCGCAGCATTACCCATACCTTGTACCATCCCGCTAACCAGGTCCAACGCCACGATAATAAAGTCCTTGTCTGGGTGTTCGACTTCAGGGTTCTGGGTGGCCATCTGGGCCTGGGTGAGGGTATTAGTAATAATCTTGATGCAGCGTTCGAATACCGGTGGGGCATACGGTTGGAATCCTAACCCCAGGGCCGCCGTTACCGAGGACATACACTCGAGTAAGGGGAACAAATCACGATCGTCATCTTGTAATTGGTGCCACTTTTGGATCAATGGGGGCATCAGTAACTGAATATACTCCGGACGGTTAAGGTTTTTACCGACCGCGTCGGCCAGGGTACCCACGGCGTCGTACAGGATCAACAGGTTCTTCTTTTGGTACTTGGCAAATGCACTAACCAGATTTTGTAGGATAGGTCCCAGGTACGGAGTTAGTTCCTCCCCGGCTTCTTCTTCCATAGTCGCAAAGGCACTACATCCAGCTTCCTGTACTTTCTTGTTGTCGTCCATAATCATTCGTGACAGTCCTTCCAACAAAGGAATAAAGTATTTGTCCTTGGCTTCCTGACTCACGCACTGACAGCACCATGCCGAGTACCGGCTGAGAGTCCAACAGGTGATGGACCGCACTAGGGCCTTGGGGTGTTTCAGGTGACGTAAGAGCATAGGAATCAATTCAGGTAGATGAGGTTCGATACCGCTCATACAGCCCTCTGCCACCGCGCCCAGGGCCAGGATACCACACTCTTTCTTGATCCAGTCTTCGTCGAATAAAGCCTGCTGGAGTAACGGTAGAAGAATGGGCAGGATTTCGTTCTGGAATACGGTGGACAAGACATCTAGGGACGCCGCGGAGCATTTGCGCAGGTTCCATTCCGCGTAAAGGTCATCGAAATCCTCCTCGTCGTCATCTTCATCTTCATCCTCGTCTTCGGCAGTGGCCCGGGGTGCCTTTTCTTGACCTTCTCCGGTCTCGTGCTCATATTCGTGGGCCTTGGCGTGGTGATGACGGGGACGGATATCTTCCTCGCGATCCGGTACAACAGCGTCCTCTTCGTCCACATCCAGAGTGATGAGGTCCATCTCTGAGTATACCATACCTCGGAGTAATGAGGGGATGATCTTGGGCAGGTACGGACGGAGTTTGTCCTGTAAATCGTCCTGCTCAGCAAAGGTCAACCAAAATTCACAAGCTTCCAAGGCCAGCTGCTCGTTGTCACTCTGGGTGCAGTGTAGGATGTACTCGACGATGTTATCTAACTGGGGCATCAGTTTATCGGGCCGAACTTCCAGCAACATGACCATGGCCTGGCACACATACTTGCGGGTATCGGCATTCTCATCGCTAGCTCGGCTGAACAAGGCCTGCATAAAATCGTCAATAAGGACCATCAGGGCGTTAGGACGGGTCAAGATGAATTGGTTAATGCACGACAAGGCGTACAACCGGAACCTTTCGTGTGGGGACATGCTAAACTGGATAAATTTGGGAATCATAAAATCCAGCGGCCGGGTACCGCCGACTTCCTGATCTAAATCACTGGCGGAATCTTCGCAAATCTTTTCCAGGGCCCCAAAGGCACCCTCTGCCAAATTGTAATCGCTGTTTTCCAATAACTCCATTAGACGAGGCAGAACCTGGGGCCACGTGGTAATGCCCCCGCGGGATACAATGGTCGTAATGACGGTACCGACCGTGTTACGTACCATGGCGTCGGGATCACCCAGTGCCTCCAAACTCCGCACCTTGATGTACTCCATGACCTCGGGGGAAATATCATGGAAACGGTAGCGAACATTGTTTTTCAAGAGTAGACCCGCTACCGCGCGGATTTCCGCACGCTCCTCGACGAGTTTTGTCAGCACGAAGATCAGGTAGTTGTTGTAATCGGGGATCTTGTTCAACTCTTCCAATTTCTAGTTAACCGAGCACAAACATTCCAAACAATGACAATGGAGTATTAAATTCACTGGGTTAGATGTCCGGTAAGTGTATATAAATAGAAGGATTATCAAAGGATATCCCCTGTCGAATGTAGAAAAGGGTCCTAGTAGAGTAAATTTTGTAAGTAAATGGAAGCGGGAGCACACCCTTTAAGTGGAAAGTCCATAAAACAGGGATATGAACCCGATATCACGAGGTGCTCACTCCCAAGAACACCTTTTCGACGGACTGGGGTCAGATGTGAACATCTAAAACTACTTACCTTGGCGTTTTCGGCCTGTACTTGGTTATCAGCCGAGATGGAATTATTCAGCATCTGCACGAGCTGAGATAATCCTTCAGCCTGTGGAGTCCACATAGTGAGCGATCTGGAAACGTTGGAAGGGATCGATAACGTGGGAGAGCTGTCCTATCTTCTCGTTAGCGATAGAACCGCAGAAACAAAAAATAATATTAGCACTGGAGACCACTGCGGAGAACCAATGTCACTCCTAGTAAAAATGAATCAAGACAAGGGCTAATGAGCCGTTCGCTCGGGTTACAGATTGGTGAATACGACTATAAAGCAATAATATGGCAAAGCATTCAGGGTTACTAAATCACTGACGAAATGAGAAAAGAAGCAAACAGGCGTAAATATTAAGATTCCTACACAAATTCACACACACGCATCTACACACACACACACACACATGTAAAGACAGAGGCAGAGTAAAAAAAAAGTCCAATAGGTCTACATAGGGGTGAGGGAAAAGGGAGAGAGGGAAAAGGGGGAGGGACTATAGACCCTAATAGCCCAGTAAACAGCTGTTTTCTACAGTGGGAGAGCACTCTGCTGTTATTTCAGCCTACCTTTTACATTAGGCACTCTGTGTCCTCTCCAAGAAAGATTACCCATCTATGGGTCACTTTTTTTATTTCCAAGGCCAGCTAAATTCAAGTGAGTGTGATCACCAAAAAAAATACTAGGCAAAATTTTTTCCACCAACCACTAAGAGTGGTCAGGGTAACGTGTACCATGTGCTCATCAGCAGCGACTTGACAACCAAAGGCCGGTATCGTTTACTGCTGCTTTTAAGTTAACAGTACTTAAAGAAAGGTAACATTCACACTTCCCGTCTTTTCCATCATCCGTTGTGCCATGGCCGAGTTCTCCAAAGATATCACCGCATACGACGAAACAGTCGACCGTCTAGCCCACCGTGCGCTAGAGCACAGTGACAACGACGATGACCTGGACGACCTTTTAGAAAATGACGACCACATCCTAACCGGTTACCGGGAACGACGTCTGGAAGCCCTCAAGTCTCAAATATCGGACCTATCCATCATGCGCACTAAAGGCCACGGTCAGTACACCGAAGTCATCGACGAAAAAGAAGCACTCACCGCCATGACCAACACCGAATTGTGCGTCACCCATTTTTACCACCCGGATTTCCAACGCTGTCGTATCGTCGATAAGCATTTGCAAATACTAGCGGCCAAGTACTTTACCACCAAGTTTGTCAAGGTGAACGTCAGTCATGCCCCCTTTTTGGTCCAAAAATTAGGCATCCAGGTGTTACCCTGCGTTATTCCTACTGTCCACGGTATTTCCCGAAAACGTCTTGTCGGATTTGACGACCTGGGCAACAAGGACGATTTCAAAACGTGGGAATTAGAAGCCTTTTTGAGTGCCACGGGGGTTCTCAAACGACCCAATCCGTCGGGAATTTCGTCCAATATGGGAAACCGTCGTGGTGGCCAGATTAACGGTACATCCAGCGACGAAGCAGGAGACGATGACTCGTACGCTTACCGAGTTCATCGGGCCTGTACAAACAACGGTTTTGTGGGAACGCGAAGTCACTCAAAGTCACCCCGTCTCGGACAAGTGGATAATAGCGACGACGACTACGCTTGAGCTGATGACTGACATCCCGTGTACAACTTAATAAACATTATTTTAAAGTTAGATTTACGTACCACGAATATATTCCTTTGTCGTAATACTTATTAACTTGATCACTAAGCTGTTAACTCCATCAAGAAATACATATGACCTAGGCTTGCCCCATGATTACCTCGCCCAACAGTTGGTAAGCAGCGGGTAAACATGTCATAGCCAATGGACCCAGTAAGAGACCCTGCGGTCCAAATGCCCAAAGTCCCAATAGAATACTCAAAGCGGCGAAAAAAGGATTGGTATCAGGAATCGATGCGTAGAATATAGGATCCACTACCCATACCACCAGAATATGGGCTCCGAGTAATGACACCCCGTTTAAAATCTGTCCTTGAGCTAGAAGCCACACCGCGGGGGGTACCGCCACCACCCAGGGGGTAACCATGGGCACCACGGCAATGACCCCCGACACAAAGGCACTGGTATACAACAAAGTGTGAATATCCCAGCAACGCAAAGTGACCCAGGTCCAACAAATATGGAATAGGGCCATTTGCAACGAGCACACAAATATCCCCCCGATACTACGTTCCACCGCCCATCGTAACCGTTGGCCGCGGTCGACGAACACCAGAATTCGTCCTACTGAGTGCAACACCGACTGGTCCTGCACCACCAGCGAATAAAGTGTAAAGAAGAATAATAGCGTTTGGAACAACACATCGAACCCTACCGTAAAGATATGCAGCAATGTGAGCAGACCTAAACTGAAAGCCCGCATCATTTCGTTTCCCAACCGGTGAAGTTGCGTCGAAACCGTCCTTTTTACCGACTTCCACGCATGGTGGTAACCCAAGTACCGGTACTGCATCCGGACCCTAAACCACGTGTATCCTTCCTGTAAAGCCCGCCAGTAGAGTGTAGAGGTGACCAGGCGTGAAATATCGGCCGTGGTTACCGCCCGGTAAAGTATTTTCCAAGCGCTGACAGCGTGTTCCGTAGAGGAACACATTCGAGCACAACTGAGCACCTGTCCCAGTGAGTTGTTTTCGGGTGGACCGTCGCAGGGGGAGCATTGGGCCGAGTTGGATGAAAAGGTCTCAACTGACGATTGAAGGGAATTGCTAGCGACAAAAGAGATACGTAAAGTGGATTCAGGTACCCCCCAATTGGTGAGGGCACCCGGGGGAGAAGGTTGAGGGGATGTAGACCGCACAGAAGAGTGGGAAGTGACAGATCGCACAATCCTTTCCGCCATCCGGGGCATAACAGGAGGACGATGTATTCTGAGGTTATGTGGGGGAGTGGCCGATTGCATCCGGGGTTTCAAGGCCAACGGTAGTCCACCACTTTCCCCCACAATGGATCCTAGGTGCCGTAGGGCCATAAAATGCGAACCGCCAATATCCAGTCCCAAATATTTACCTGAGGAAATGTTTTTATCCACCGTCTGGGTAGGCAAGCTCGATGGGTTGGTGGGCCAGCTGGGTAGGCTCGAATGGGCCGGGGTAACCCCTTTAAATGAGGCATACTGCTTCCGAAACCGTTCGTACATTTCAGATGCCGTGACATTGGAATCCGGGTACTGTTCCTTAAGTTTCAAGTTAAGCCATGTCGACAATTCCTCCTTGACGGTCAAGGACAACACGATCAAGTGGTGGGCTAGGGCTTCCGACAACCCCGTCAAGTTTTGGGACAGCCAAGGGTGGTCTACTTGGGCTAACCGGGGCAATTGGTCAATATCGTCCCCAATGACACTCACGGCATTGACAAGTTGGTATGAGTCATCCACAAACTGGGCTACTTCGTCCACCGTTTTGAATAATAAAAATCCACCGCCTAATGCTACCAACAGTACGATGCCAACGATTAACACTAGGGTTACCACTTCATTTAGGTAGTGGAGAACGGCCCGTTTTAATACGCCGTGTATGAAATCCACCGCGTACCCCACAGCATGATATACCAGCCTAACTACTGTCATACATTGTTGTAGCAAAGCAAAGGGTAAACGTATTAGAGTCACCAAGGCGTAATACCCATTCCGGTAGATATCAACCAACCAAGGGGAACAAGTCACCAAAAATAGATTAGAGTCCTTTGTCTCGTGAACTATGTCATCGGTAACACCATCCGGGTTTTTCGATGGACTGGAAGTATTCGAATCCCCCTTAGTTGACACCATAGTAGAGGAAGGCGATGGTGAAGGTAAACCCTGAGATGAAGTAACAGGCTCGGTATTATTCATCGATAGTGAGCGTGGACGACGAGGTGTACAAAATGGTGGTAGCCTATCCCCTTGATTCTCCGAGATGGCACAAGTACACTGACAATTATTCTGCCACGGTCCTAATCGGTCCACATAATTGACCATTCTACGTTGACCCGGAATCCACACATAACGCCGCAAATTGTACCATACCCAATCTCGACCCACCTTGACCAATATATGAAAAGTGATATGAGCCAAAAGAAACAGTACCCCACTTAGGGCCAAGTTGGTCATCCGGGAGGCCACCATCTCGTTCGTTTGGTAAACGTCTAGCAGTACGATAACCAACGATAGTCGAACCACCATTGCAATCCAAACCCAACCATGGGTGATATTGGATTGGTTCAACTCAGTGGTTACTCCCACAGAGTCTACACTCCTGGATGACCCTCCAGCAGTGGATAATCCCGATGCAGTAGCACTGGTCAGTGAAGAACTCGGAGTTCCAGTACCCGACCGACCAGACTTTCCCTGCGACTTCCAAGGAGTAGTGCTTAATTTAAATTGGTCACCAAAGGTAAACGGCGGAATGTTGGGCGTACGAAAAATAATAGGGGAAATACGGTCTAAAAACCGCCGTTTAACACTATACTGCGCCAAGTTGTTCTCGTTCCGAATGATTCGCACGTTCGATTGGGCCGGCGTGAAGGGTGTGCGTGGAGTAGCCAGAGAGGTGGTGGAGATTATAGTGCCACTTTGAGAACTCCCCGTGCCTGTAGAGGCCAAGGGCGAGGAGGGTATCCGGCTACCGGGGATATTCGTACCCGAAGGAAACTGTGCCACTAAATTCGTCGCCAGAGGCTGAGCCCGAAAGTGTGATTTCCCCTTATCTCCAGTACTACCTGTCAGTGGCGAAAACAGTGTGGTAGGTTGAGGTTCGAGTACAGGTCGGGGCATTTCAAGTTCCTGTGGGCGCCCCATTAAAGTAGGTGTATGAGGCACCACGCTCTGCTTTAAAGTGGAACCCGGCATCCGAGTGGGAGGTAGTCGGGTTGGAGTACCTTGGTCGACCGTAGCCATTCCCTTAGTCAAACCGGGTATGGATTCCGTTGGATCACGACATAGTGGGTTTGCTGACAATGTTGATCGGTAATCTGTAGCGGACCCAACTCGAGATTCCACACCCCGAAATCGAAATAATGGAGTTTGACCGAATCCCCGACCGGCAAAGGAATTAAAGTAAGGGACAGATTCCTCTTGCACTACCGGATTTTCCTTACGTTTGGCGGAACCCTTACCGCCACCTAGAGTAGGGGTAGTAGGGGACTCACGATAACAAGGACATTCCGTCCGGTGCCAGTCTTCCTCCACCAAAGGCGGCTCAACAGGTTCCGACCTGCTTGTGGACCCACGGGAAATGCTGCTTACCCACCCGAAATATGCACGCAAGAGGGTAATCCCAATATTGTAAACGGTGCGTCCTACCACAAATTGTAAACCAAACTGAACATGGCGCTTGACCAACCACGGTACCAGTCTAGTATGGGGTAATGCCAACTCCTGCCGTATTCGACTCACCACCAATCGTTTCAAAGCGTGTAAAGGGACCGATAATGCAGCGGCCCAAAACAAGGTAGAAAAGTATGGTTGGAGTAATACATAGTTGAGCCAAATGGCAATAAACACCGCAAAACCCACTACGTTTACAATGAAATGGAGAACAGCCACTTTAAGTTGTTCGCGATCGACCAGTGGGTGGTTAAGTAGCAAAGCACGGGTAGTGGGGCTATTAACCCCGACGGAGTCAACCACATTACTCATGGGTTTACGAGCTGTGGTGTTGTGGGCATCGTCAGGGAAACCAACCGTGGGTGTAGCTGACATTAGAAATACCGGTCTATCAAAGTACAGCTCTGAGAGCGATGTGCCAAGGTATTGGAAAGTGCTTTGATATAAATACCTCGCACAAGTAGTCTAGGGAATGAATGGTAGGGACGCACCCTTTCGACCTGGCGCTTTTTGGTTTAGTAGTTAACGAATATGAAAGATAGAATAATACAACACCAAGACTAACACCATGGAAGGTGTTTCTAAAAAAACCTAATTGCGAATCTTACCCAAATATATGTGGAAACCTCGAAACCCTATTTATTATCTACCAGTTTCGATGTAGTAGACAAAAAACATAGTTGCCGAACCACCTATTGCTCATGTGTTTATCGAGTGTGCAGATAGTGGGATTATCATGAAGTTTGGTTACTGTCACGAGAGTACACAGTAACTACATCCTCCAACTACGACACTAAATGTGACCCTCCTTCCACTTAAAATTTGAAGTGTAACAGTAACACTAATCTATGGTTTGGAAAATACACCAAACAAAAAAAACCGAAACACAAAGAAAGGCAAGGAAATGCCGAAGGTAACACTATAACTAATACATGTTTACTATTTTACTCGGTAGTCTCACAGGATGTTCATTATAAACATAGACAACCGATGATACCCGCAACAAATAACAGCAAACCACTATCAACATCACTTTTTTATTATTTTCACCGGCTGAAAAGCCACCGGAACAGTGCCTACTTTTTAACGATGGAATAGAAAATTTTCTCAGTAACTTCCAAAGGCCATCATCATTTCAACTTTTGTTTCAAGACCGATCAAAGCGTGGGGAGATATATTCACTAGCCCAAGGGAAAGCCCCCTCCCCCCTTCTGGCTGACCTCGGCCTCCTACTTTTGCTTTCGGATCAGTTTGGTACGATCAAAAGCGTTACGGTTCTTGTGGGCCACAATCTGGAAACAGGTAGAACTGCCTTGACGAGCAATGATAACCGACCATCCAAGGAACACCTGCCACAAGCGGAACCAACGCTTGCCGTAGGACTTGACGATCTTGTCTTTGTTCTTCATCCAGTTCTTGTACCAGCGGTCAATGGTGGCAGAATAATGCACACCAATGGTTTCCTGGCTGAAAACCTCAAATCCAGCAGTTTCCAATTGTTTGGTCACCCAGTACAACGGACAAGAGGCATCAGCACCGGGGAACACGTACTTCGCCATAAACAGGCCCCATACAAAGTCTTCGAATTGCCACGTGGCACGGAGACCGGCGATCTGGAGGAAAAACAAACCGTCGTCGTCCAGCAATTCCCGCACCTGCAGCAGAAAATCATGGAATTTACGGATACCCACGTGTTCGGCCATTTCCAAACAACTGATCTTGTCAAACCGCGGGGAAGGGGAAATGTCACGGTAGTCCTGGCACAGGATGCGAGCCTTGTCGGCCACTCCGTATTCGGCAGCACGGTCATTACCAAAGGAGGTCTGGTGACGAGCCAAGGTCACCCCAGTGGAGTCAGTACCGTAGTTCTTGGCAGCGTAAGCGGCCAAGGTACCCCAACCGCAACCAATGTCCAAATGACGTTCGCCTTCCTTGAGCTGCAGTAAATCACACACCTTCTTCAACTTATTCTCCTGCAACTCTTCCAAAGTTTCTTCCTTGGCCGGGTCCGAGATAATACCCGAGGTATAGATCATACTAGGTCCCAAAAAGGCGGCATAGAAATCGTTACCCCGGTCGTAGTGATCACGTACTTGGTTTTCGTCCTGGTCCCGGCTGTGCCACAATACTTCAGGGAGCCATTGTGTCAAGAAAAATTTCACCTGACCATAATGCAGGGGGAAAGACGCCCAGTCGTAACGAGCTTCAAAGGTTTCAAAAAAGTCACCATTGACATCGATACGGCCTTCCACATAGTTTTCAAAGAAAAGTTCCATCGGGATCTTCTTACGACCAGTGTACTTGGCAGCCAGTTCAGGGTCACGGAAAGTCAAGTAATCCTCAATAGGACGGCCTGGTAAGCGGATATCGCTGGGCGGGTTAGGAGTGGTCCACGATGTAATGAGCAGGGACAACCCGATAGCCGGTAAGGCGAGGACCAACGTCAACACCACCATCGTCGTCAGGGAAATACCCCAATACATTTTCATAATCACCGGGATCGCCACTATAGCTCCGTACATGCGGAGGTTGGAAAACTGTTGGTTACCAGCGCATTCCACCGGATACGGCGGAATAGGCACCGTCTTGTTGACGTGCTTTGTCTCCGGCATCCTCTAATTTAAATGATATAAGCATTATCAGAGGTAAGATAAATCCAATCAACAACAGTACAGGGTTCTGTAGATAAGATTAGTATTCAAGTGATCCCTTTAAAGGAAGTGAAAAGCAAATAAAAAATAACCCGATCACCACCTTGTCGGAAGTCCTAAACACATTGATCAAGGTTTATGTACGATCAAAGCACACGACAGTTGCAATATTCATGTCAAGGGACGTTTCACTTACAACAACGCAGCGGAACAAGGGTGTCCAAACGGTAAAATAAGTGGAAAGATAAGCCGAGCAAACGGTAGAAATTCCACCAAACTCAACCAAAAAATTTATAAATATATATATAGAAATGAAAAACAAAAATTGGGAAACCCGAAAGGAAGGAAGATTATCTGCAGCCTCTGAATCAATTCTGAAAAATGAGAGGGGAAGAGGGGGGGGGAATCAACATACACACACTCGTATTACGTTGTCCTTGGCGTTTTCCACTCCCCTCCGACCCCCCCCCATTCCGACCTTTGCATAACTCGGCCATGTACCTCGTTGGGAAATATTTTCCCCACCGGTGGTATTTCGATATTTGGGTTCACTACGATGCTAAGAATGGGAGGAAATGGCATCCCGGACCAACGAAGTGGTCCAATTCAAATCCTGCCAACCACCAATCTATCAAATGCAGGGGGAGAAATGAGACATTAATACTCTGAATATGTTCATGGGTTACCAATTCTATTTTCGTTGGATATTTAAAACATAAAGAATAGGTCAAAATAGCTAAAATGATTAAAAATTTCCAAAATGACGTGAAAGAAACACACACGGAAATCATCACTGTGCCGCTTTGAGAGACTGTTTAACCAAATCCTTGGTTAAATTAAACATATTGCCGTTATGAGACGACGACTGGACAGAAGATTTAGGCGCTTTCTTGGTTTTGGAAGGTGTCATTTTAACCCGTTTGGAAGCAGGGACAGACATCTGGGATTTAGTAGGATTAGAACTGGAGCTAGTAGTATCCGCTGATTTCTGGTTAAATCCGGTAGCCGCCTTGCGTTTTTTACCCTTGGCACCCACACCAGATCGCGGCTTAACCGTTACTTCATTCGTCGACTGACTGGATTGGGTCAGGGTAGTCTCGGTAGGTTTGGTCTTACGAAGCTTTGTACGTAATTCTCGTTTATGTAAAACACGGGCGTTTTCTATAGCGAATTCCACCTGGGGACGCTGTTTGGGACCAAACACCTCTGGATTATTATTCAAATAGCGCAACACCGCTAGCGCGTGGGCATGTTGGGTGAACTCGACAAAACCAAAACCCTTTGACATTAATTTCTGAGACTTTGCATCCATCCGATCTTTCTCCCGTACCAGTTTGGCCTGTTTGATCTTTACGTGGCGATCCCACCCGCCATCATTTTTTTCATCTGGTGTCAAATCTTGCCGAACACCCCCTTCCACTTCAGATTTAAAGCTGGTTAAAGCGTCTAAACACATTTGTCGAAGGTTGACATCGTCCACCGATTTGTGCAACCCACGCACCGTAATACGAACCTTGGAAACGAATAAATTGGGATTTTTCGCCAGTGCCTTTTTACGTTCCTGGTAGGACCCTTGACGTTTAGCCATAGCTGCCCCACCCAAAGCCAAGGCCAGGTCGGACCCTTCCGTGACAGTGCCTTCTTGTAACAAGTACAAATTACGTCGGTCATCGGATTTCCTGGTTTTGTTGGATTTCTTTAATTGCTGGGCTTCTTCCCGACTGACGGCTGGTACCACTGAAAGCAATCGCTGGTCCAGCATAAAGAAATTCACCCCTTCCAACGATTTCGGGGCTTCTGGGACTAGGACCGAATGGTAGGAACCCGGTAAATGCGGTTTATCTCCTGTGGAAACCCCACTGACGGTTTGTTCTTGTTGGATAGCTTCCTGAACTTTGGCAGACATTTCGGCACACTTTTGGGCTACTTTGGGATCTATAAAACAGACGAATCCGGTCCCTTGGGATAATCCCGTGGTGGGACTGCGGTTGATAACAGCGTAGGCGAGTTTACCCATTTGAGAAAATCGTTCGTAGAGAGCTTCGTCGGTGGTTTCAAACAATAAATTGCGAATAAACAACGTGGCACCCTTGGCCGGAGTCCGGGTTTTACGAACTTCGGGTTTACTCGGTTGAGTATCACCGTCGACCGAGGAATCCACTTCAGAATCTGGGCCCGTATCCGACCCGCTCGAAGAAGCTTCCTCATCTGCAGAACTATCCTGATTGGTATTAGAATCGGCTTCTGAATCATTCTCGGTCTCTTCGCTAGTTGCTACGTCCTCTTCCTCCGCATCTACCTCCAAACTATGGGACTCGTCATCTTTACTTTCCGATCTGGGTGCAGGTTCCTCGGGTTTAGCGCCCGGAAGTCGGGCCCATTCCACCACCACATTACGACCCTCCATATCCGATTCGTGTAGTCCTTCCAAAGCCTTTTGGGCTTCTTCCGCACTGGACATTTGTACAAAGGCCACCCCTAAACTAGACCGTTCTCCTTTGCCCTTGGTCAACAAAACGACCTCTTCCACGGTACCGTATTTGGAAAAATGGGATAAAATTTCTGGTGATTCATAGGTAAATGGTAGATTACGCACCACCAAACGGGCTTCGGGGTTCACCTCGAATCCTTGTTCGCCCATCAGGGGTTCAGCTTGCAACTGACACCCTTTAAACACGTGATTATGCAACCCTTTCCTCGCCTGAAGAGCGAAATTTGCCGACACATATTGTACTAAGGCACACTGGGTAGTGGTCTCTTCGGATGGTACCTGGTCGGTCGACGTATAAGGATAATCCAACAGGACGACGTGTCCCAATTTACGAACCTTTTTGTATAATTGCTTCTTGGTAACAGCCTGGGATAAACCCGACACTACTACTTTGGTAAATGGAGGGCCCACGTCTTCCTTTTCCTTAACTTGGACATCTTTTGTTTCGACTTTTCCTACTTTCTCCCTCTTCTTACCCTTGTTATCCCTAGACCGACCGCCAGATTTATCCGTACCGGTAGTCCGTGTCCGACGAATGGCGGATTCCATCTTCAACACGACTTTGTCCATAAATTTCTTTTGGGACAATTCTTCCAAAGCCGTTACCGCATCTGCTTCTAATGCAAACCGTACAAACCCGTATCCTTTATTCGCCAGCTTCTCGTCAAAACTCTGGTGACCCCCGTCCGTCAGTTTAATAAGTGCCCCCGTAGCTTCTTCATCGTCCCGGTTAGATTTATCCGTACGCCTTTGTTGTTGTTGCTCAGTAACTACGAAACAGGAACGCAGGGGACCAATTTCGCTGAAAAAAGCTTCCAAATCGGCACTGGTGGCGTCCCGGGGAATGCCACGCACGAACAGTGTGGTTTTACTGCGTAGTGAGTCGTCGTCTACGACGGTGGTGGTTGTCGTGTTGGCTTTTCCCATGTTTACAAACGTAGTGGTTATATGGGCGATGTGAAATTAAACGAAGTAAAAAAAAACTAGTTGAACGCACTTTCCTACTTGAAATGTCTTCGTGGTACTGGTATATAGTGATTGTTATTGAGTGCAAGTCGGGACTAGCGAATGCTGGTAAGCGAATGTGAACCGAAAGTTGAGAATTCAATCGTAACTAGAAATGGCTTACGATTATAAGTTATGCCATGCATCTGCGAATTTTTGTTCTCTATCACTGTTGCCCTATATCATCATCCTTCCATTTTTCAAACCATGTTTACGGACAACTTATCACTTTTTTTTTTGACTAACATCAACGATTTTAATTTTTTTTACTGGGCACTTCGACGATAATATCACGTGATGACTTTTCCTATTTTCTTGTCGAAGTCGCTCTGACAATGCCCAGCGTTCAAATTTGGCAACTTCCCATTTAATAATATGGGTGATTTTTTTCACCTATATAGCGATTTGGGGCAAAGGTGTGATGATTTCGATGTAACCAATAGGATTTTGTGAGAGACCCACTCAACTTTGGCAGATTTATCCCTATATAGTCGAAAAAAAATCACCCATATTATGTCATCCAAGAAAAAAACTATGTAATCAGGTAACATTTCCGATCGTGTTATTCGATGGTTCATCCCTTGGGGGAAACGCTAAAGCATTAGAGAACAGTAGTTATGTCATTTGATATGACCTCTATTTACCTGCTATCTCTAACCCAATGCAAAAGCTGGCCTTTCATACTCTCCCTAAGCCGGGAAACAAGAAACCCCGTAATTCATTGGGTGATGGGAGCAATGCCACCCTATCACAACAAATGTCGCCGCTGCAATAACCCACTAATGCACGAACACGTAATATTCTGTATTTACATGGATATCCCATGGTGGGCAATACCACCCCAAAGGTGCTCCCAACCCTGAAAAACCCAGTTGATAGGGCTATTGCCAACCTCCAATCTGGAATGGTAAAGGAGGCAGAGGCAATCGCAGACTTTATGGACCCAGTATGGATGAAATGCCTGGGCTACTCATTATGGACACAGAGACTCACACCAGCACAATCACCATAAAATGGAAACCAATGCAGTATGACTATCAAAAGCTTACAGATAAAGTTGATTAGAACTCACTGGTGGTTTACGTTTTCTTTTAATTTTTGATTTTTGATTTTCCCACTGAAGTGTCCAAATGGGTGATTTTTTTTCAACTATATAGAGAAAAATCCGCCGAAGTTGAAGGAGTCTCTCACAAAATCCTATTGGTTATATTTTTAACTGGTACATTTTTTCCTCCAAATCTCTATATAGTCGAAAAAATATCACCCAAATGGCATGGAGATCGTTTTTTTTCTACAATCCCAATGCGCAACTCACAATATTACCATGCCCCTACCCATCTAAACGGGGAGAAAATAGGGAGCCCAGACATGGCTCATTAAACAATAAATCCTTGCTCTTCTCCGTTTAGTCTTTGTGGTGGGTACCCTGCATCTATACTGTAGTACTACTAATATGGTGGGATACTAGTTTGAGAGGCCGATTGAAAAGTGATGTCAGTAATAATCAAGTTTCCATCGGTGAAACCAACTATGGTTATTCAGTGCTTGACTGGAATAGTTTCAGATTATGTTTTTCTGGCATCAGTATTTCTGATGAATTTATTTTGGTATTTAAACCCGGTTAAATGATGTTGGCGTTTAAATGGGTTTGGAGTCCTTGGTATGTTAAGGATAGGAGTTTTCAGAGTACACCTGTCTTGTATTTAATGCATTCATTTATATAAATTCTGATTTTGATTCAGCAGAAGATAAGTGATTTTTATTGTTTTGTTTTCTGTAACCCTGGTCATCCAACTCATTGTAATTTTAATTTATTATGTTTCCAAAGTTCTGTTTGTATAGTAGGAAATTCTGATTTTAATCTCGTTTCTATTTCTATTACAATAGTAAATATCGTTGGTTCTGATTACCTTAAATTTCACTAATGTTGTTGGTTGGCATACCCATGGTTAACTCGGACTAGGTATACTCTTCGTGGAAGGGGGATAGGCTGGAGTAGCCACTAGATCTCGATACCTATCTTTGTCAGGCACTCGAGCAGCCATAAATAAGTTGAACTTTGTAATAACTAATTTAACCGCAAAATAAAATAATAATAAGGGAACGAGATAAAGGATAAGTCATAACATGCATGACCATGGATGAAGTTGTACTGAAGAAAGATAAGTTCATTAAGGAAAGACAAGGACATGAATGATAACAAGGAGACTATGGTTCTCAATCGTTGAACAGATTGATAGGTGCACTTCACCGGACAAGTGGGCAATGGACGGATGGGTGGTGGATATCACACTAGATACGCTAGTGATCACAGTCCTCACTATATGCGAAGTGTATTATCCACGTACACAACAAACACATGTAGTAACGTCTGTGCGTCTGCAATGCAGGTCAGACCGTTACACCGTGGTTTGGCTAGTGCTGTGTATAGCAACCACACCAGGATCACAGTATACGATTAGATCCACACGCCAGGAAACATATGATACAACCAGCATCACACAACGCGATATTCGCACAACAAGTAAGGAAGTAATTTCAACCTACTAAGTTTATCGATAAAATAAGAATGGAGTCAGCATAAGACTATGATATAAAAATGATATGGTTCCTTGCTTAAGACGGTATATACAGCTGCTGGGAAGCTAGGCTTCCAACCTGGATGATCAGCATGCTGAACTGACAATTGTTTCACCTATTTGAGAGACAATGTTTTGGGGTTTCACAAATGTCACTGAATTCATTTGGTTTTGATATTCAGTCCATCTTAGTTTTAATCCATCAAACTATTGGCTATACTCTTTAATAATATATTTCAAATTCTAACACTCTTCTTGCTGTTTTGTATTGTATATTTAATCATGGATGAAGGTTGTGACTCATCGTTAATTTCTTCCCATCGGCTACCTGGGGTTCACACCACACCAACACACAGTAAGCCGAATTTCTCTGGAGATTATCAATAATACACATGACATACCCCAGAGTGATTCATATGTAAGTGTTTGGAGTCTGTGGTTGGTGAACCACCTCTTGTTTATTTCTGGACCCGAAACATTGTCAGTGTTTTCAATTTCTGATGCTTTCTCGTCAGCCTCCATAATAATGATGAGATCTCCAGGAGATTCTGGTGGGGCTTAACCAAGATGACTGACGAGCAGCAGCCGTAGCCCCCTACTAAGCATCAGTGTGAGTACCTAATGCCTTTGGGCTTTTTATAATTTTCCAAAGTGGTTGTCACCACTTTCCACAAATGGTTGCCCAGTGAATTCTCCTTCCGACGAGGTGTAGTGAGGGCATCAGGATGCTTCAATTCTAATGGCAGGGTCCTACCCTTCAGGTGTTTCTGCAAGGGGAATTGTTAGGTAAGTATCTGGTGGTGGTGTGTCACTAACTAAAAAAGCACTGGTTTTGTTCTGTTATGTAATGTATTAATGGTTGTCTGGGTGTGCTATTGTAAATTACTGTTAATATTCGGCTGTTGTCCATCTTAAGACATAGCCTTTGTCACATGAGTGGCTATTGCTTAAGTCACCCACTGGTATTTAGTTCGCACATTGAGTGCTCACTCTTGGATTCTAGCTCTTCCAAAATTAGTTTATTCTATAGTACTTACATAGTGTTTATATGTCTTATGACATTAGTATTAGTTCAATCCAATGTTTATTAAAGGCTATTAGTTTACCCAATTCCCAACAATTACTAATAAATATCATTCTGTGTTTTTACTGTTTTGTTCCTTGCTGTGTATGTCATCCACTCATCGACACAAAACCACCTGTGCATGGTACCACAAACCGTGTTTTTATCACGACACATATGTTGGCTACCCACTGCAAATTTAATATTCTTGACTGGGCAAAAATTATTTTGCATTACAACTAATATTCGTTAAATAAACGCACTATATAATTTATAAAATTTACACGAGCACTATATTTGATAACTAAACGACAATCCAGTTACACAGCATACCAAATTCCCTTTCCCTAAATCCCATTATTCGCCAACTACCCTCACCAGTATAACATGGTGGTATCAATCTGCCAAGGAACCCAAGGTATCATCGAGGGTACCATTTATATAAGTTTTAGCCATACGTTGGAGATAAATCATTCGCTGGTCCAAAGGATATATCCGTTTACACTCGGTTTGAAATGTTTGGTATGATTCTTGGAGTTGCTCGGCATCTTTGTGGACAGCGGTTAATTGGCTCACAAACGATTTGACCGGGTCACCCAATACACTCACTAGTTTACACCAAGAAAAATAACAAAGGCAAAAGAGGCGCGCATACATAAGTTTTAGTTACTAAAATATCATAAAGGGTAGATATAGCTAAATCCGTCAGTGATACATACAAGTGTATTCCAATGATGAAGAAAAGCAACAATACACTTACCATTATCCTTTTGAGAGGCTTCTTCAAGTGGTTTCAACGAGTCTACTGCCGCGTTAAGTAGGCCAAGTTCGGTATTCACAGATTGCAGTCGTTGCGATAGGATGGCGTTGAAGCAATATGCCTATAGTTTACCATTCCAAATAACCATCCCAAATGATACTCGCGTATTTTAACCTCGTTAGAACTTGACCATTAAGGTGACTTCCCATTATAGCATAACACGTCGAGATGGTAAAAAAACTCATATATATATATCCCTTTCTTGGGGGCCTATCGTCTACGTTTAGAAATTTCGATATCTATCATGAGGTAACTTACTGCTTGTAGTTTTTTGCGCATAATATCTAGTTTTCTGTCCAAATCTTCCTCGAATTCATCCTCAGCATTGCACGGATTCCCCTTTATAACAATACCATAAACGATAATACATAAACAATAGAGATCTATACCGGATTGTATTAGTTTTTCAGTTTTTCCCCAACATAAAAAACTTATTGCATAATAGACATAATTCAAGAGTACCACTACAACCTGACCAACTTACCTCGTAATGGGGAAGTGAAATGACCAAACCTTCGGGGGCCGTAAAGATATTTCGTAGTAAATACAGTTTGGTTGTGGCAATGGATTTGCCAATGGTATCATGTAACAATGTTTCAAAACTATACGTCCCCTAATATCGTTTAAAAGTCGCATTTACATCAGATTAAGCGATAATATAAATGGAGGTTTCATTGTTACAAAAGAAAAAAATTAGATCAAATTATCTCCATACGTCACCATGTTAGTCAACAGCTTTGTATATTTCACCACATGGCAGTGTATGGTTGCCCGGTTGACTATTGCCAGCATTTACCAAGCCCCCTCCCCCCTCCTTTTTTTACCGACGTCATTTTCGTTAGATATTCCCAATCATTTATCACTCGTACTCACCTGTTTAACTTCGGTACAAGGACCCATTTCAGCCTCCAACAGGGATTCCAACAACGCCGTCGAACTACAAAAGGACTGATTCAACGCTTCCGCAATATCCTTAATGCAGTCCATGGGTCGAAATCCGAAATGTTCAATGGCCAATTCCAAATGCTCTACCGGTAAGTCACGGTCATTGGACACTCGTTTGAGGCTGGGTAGCACGTTCGTAGTGGGCTCTTGGTTAGAGCGACCGACGGGTGGCATGGTATGGGTACGGAGTTGCGCACTAGACATGGTTGAACTCGGTTCGGAATAAGAAAAGTAGGCGACTATATTTATGGACGTTGTGCGACCAAGTGAAAAAGTGAGTTAGGGGAAAGTTGAACAAAATGGGTCAAAAATGTAGAAATGTGGGTTGGAAGCCAGCTCACCAGGTGAAGCTGTTTATTATTTTGGCTCCATGTGTGTGTGTGTGTTTTTTTTCTAAAAAGTAAAATTGAGGTCGAATTCACGTTTTAAACGTTGATTGGCTAAGAATGGACAGACCACCAAATGTAAACACAAGTCATCCCTTAACCACTGAGAACCACATACAGGGCCTCGGTCACGTTCAAATTAATTAAACCCACGCTCAGCTTTCTCAAGCGGCAAGGCATCTTTTACCGACCGCACTTTAACCAATAGATTTTTGTGAGAGACCATTCAACTCTGGCGGATTTTTTGTTATATAGTCGAAACCCCCCCCCCTCCATCCATATTTTTTCCGACATTTCATTGAATAGTCTGCCAATGCTAACCGTTGTGTCCATGTATCCAAATTGGTAGAACCGTGGCTATTTCCCCCTTTTTGCCACGAATCCTCACATGGTTGAAAAACTATTCCACAATAACAGGGTGTTTTTTCCGTTCTCTCCCTTGTACATCTTGGGCGACTTCCATATAGAAGAGCATATGGGTGATTTTTTTTCGACTCAATAGCGTTTTGAATGAAATAAAATTCCGGGAAAAATCACGTGATTTAGACAGTAGAAAATATACCCTTTTCCCGTTTTTCTTCTCTTCATTAAAAAAAGGGATGGTGTACCCTAGCATCATTTTATTAATTGTTCCTATCATAATACCACTGTTGTCACTTCCATTATTTTTAAACAATTTTTTTACATTCTATCTCACTTTTAAAAGAGGTTTTGCCTTTTTGTTTATAAAAGTTGAAAGAAAGTTGTAAATTTTTAAAGAACCCTAAATTTTGCTATTCACAAGGACTATTCACTCATACTCACTCCTATTTAGTCCTATTCACTTACACTCAGTCCAATTCACTACTTTTACTCAATTGTACAATTCACTTGTAATATTTCATTAAAATATTCACCATGCCTAGAAATTTGGAGACTACTATTTCCATGTTCCAGTTTCTTAAGGCTTCACAACCTTTTTCAAGCC
>JAOPJG010000418.1:0-24980 GCA_027478255.1 Dispira simplex | reverse complement strand
GGCTTGCACCACACTACAATAATCGTCGTGGGGCTGCTCGGTATAGTCCTTGGGTGGTGGCGGAATAGTTGGTTGGGTGGCCTGGGTGCCGTGAAACGGAGCGGCATTGCGAACGCATGAATTGATGGACGACATCAAAGATCGGTTTACCCGTTCTGTATAATCCAAAGGTAAAGTATTAGTAGGTTTCCACGAGCCGTTACTTTGAGTAGGGGGATTGGAAGTGGTCGGGAATCCACCAGGGATGACATCGGTACCTGTGGTATTATCACCCGACGATGATGGTGATGATCCGTTTCGGGATGAGGAGGATACCTCGGTTCTCCCCACAGGGTTCTGGGAAGTTGATGACCCTCCTTGCGCAGGAGGAATCAGTTTGTCGTAACCCTTGTAAAGATCGTTGATACTCGTTTGTAACTGGCGTGTAAACCGATTAAACAGACCAGCAGGGTTGGTCCCAAGTGAGTCCGATGATGGTATTTGATTCTCTGGTTTGGTTGGTTTGGGTGGATGTTTTCGTTGACCAGATGTGATCGGAGTAGAATTCGGGGTCGAGTCCTTGGTCCGGTGTTCCGCAGTTGTCGGTGTTTCCTCGCGTGCACGGCGAGGGTAACCCTGATCTAGCAGTTTATTACTAACTTGGGCGACGTGGTCGTGCTTTTCAGCTAGCAAACACCGCTGGAGATACGCCGGGTCACAATCCGGGAACATACTTTGGAGTTGCCGTAAATGGGGCTGAAGGGCTGGGGGTATACTAGGTAATGTCGTCGTTGGCGAGGGCTTAGCGGCACTCGCCAAGGCAGGGCTACCTTGGCTATCTGAGCGAGTAGTTGTGGAGGAAGGAGGGGGTGCTGCTGGAGCCACCGGTTTGGAATAATTAAGCACTCGTTCAACGGGAAAACCTTTACGCTTCAAATGGGCCAAACTAGTGGACAACAACGTCTCCAACAGCAGCGCATCATTGAGCCGACACCGCCCAAAGAGCAATTTACACAAACAAGTAGCCACGTCAAACTTGTTGTAGTTATTCCGGGTGATCAACAAGTACCGCGCCCCCTTTACACCTCCCGTGATACGTTGACCACGTTCCAACGAAGCGGTAATGGTTTCAACGTGCACCTGTTGGGTAGGGGCAAACTTGCGGTAGATATGAATACGGTCCACTTCGCACACGATAAGTTTGGTAGCCAACCACTCGCTGGTGACCTGCACTTTGGTGGAGTGTTCCCGTTGGTATTCGTAAATCAGAAGGGGAGCACGTTCCTCGATGAGTTTCTTCAAAGCGCGGGCAGTAGGACTATCCGATAGCGTTCCCGACACTTGAGTAGTTTCGGACACTTGTTTAGTAAGCCAAGGGCTGCCCAACTGTTCGTAAAAGGTCTCGAGAATCGTTTCCATGGGGGAAGTCCACGGGGTAAACAACTTTTGAAGTACCGTGTCATCTACCAATGAAATATTGTACGGATACTCCAGACGGTACTCCAGCATCGTATTCTCCAATGCAGCATTATCCTTGGTAGTGGGATTCTCGGAAGTGTCCAAAGGTTTATCCCGCACCGCAATCAAAAAGGGTCGGTTACGCATACGTTGCATCACATCCGGATAGCGTGACAACAACGGCATTTGCACCGCTAGTTGGCGCAACACCACTAAATATTGTTGGTATCCCGTATCGCTTTTCCCGGTACTTGGGACACCAGCGCCAGTACCATGGTTTCGCCGACGGCAGGATTCTAAAAATTGTTCAGGGTCTTTAGTGATGCTATGCACAAGATCTACCGGGGATGGTTCATCTTGTACTCCGCAGGACTTGAGAAACAGATTGGCCACCGGGCCAAAGTCAATGTAGGTGAAGAAATCGTACTGGAAACCGACACCCTGGTTGGCAAAATAGCACTCCACGGGGGCTCTAAACGTGATCGCTGGGGTGGAGACCAGTTGCGCTCCCTTGTCTACAGTAGGGTTGCCCTCGGTTGGGCTACCGTGTCCTGGTGTTGGAATAAATCGCATACCTCGAAGTTTTTTCCAGTCTTCCAGTCGGAAATCAACTTGACGACTAGTCAAATATTCGAAAACTAGCCGAGCCTGAGTGACATCACTAAAGGGACGTTTCTCCAGGACCTGTAATAATACCGCAACGCGGGGATGTAAGGGTACTCCGAATTTACTTGCCTCGGTTTGCCACTCGGAATCGAGTAACGGAAGTTCCATGGCTTTGGCTTCAGGGGCAGCGAAACACTCGGTAGGACGGGCTAATAATTCATGGCGGGTAAAGCAAGTATCCACCGTGGGAACTTGGCCCTCGCCAGGGTTACCCTGGGTCCGCCGCTGCCAACGAGAGCATGGTAAAAAGGCCCGAGTGACCTGATGGGGACGGTACTGGGCCCGGTAGTGGACGTCAAACTGGTTTACAAAGTAATGTATAGCTGAAGCTCGAAAGCCGGTCGAGGGGGCGTCAGCGATCAGTTGGATTAAATCTTGCAGCGGAGGAAAGGTACGAAGCCCCAGATCGAGTAGAAAATGGGATTCTTCTGACGAAGCACGCCAACGACCTGGCCAGTCCAACACGGGTAAACCCAAGCTCTGTAATATCTCGGTGGGAGCGTAGAGATCTGCCGCACAATACCTTACTATTGAGGGCTGAGGAGGTTCCGGTCCTTTGGATGGCGCCTCTATAGCCGGTGGACCGCTCTTTCCGGAGGGTGGGGCGGGTAATTTCACCATAGGTGTATCCGGCACCACCGAAACCACCCTAGCGGGGAAAAAAGCCGTTTGGCGCAATTTGTCCATTTCCGCGGCCGACAACCGCGTACGTACCGATGTAAGGTATTTAACCAGTTGTACAAAGTCCCAGTTCAAATTTTCCAGTCGGTCAAACACCAATTGTAGGTTGACATGGGTGCGTACGCCCAAATCCCCCAAAAATCGATCTAGTGCCCCAGTCCATTTTTGGAATTGCACAATAGGCAAGTCTGCAAAGAGCTTTACATTGCGAAAATATGTATCCGACGGCCGGCGATGACCCAACTGGGTTGGCATACACTGTATTTGGTCCAACAAACTCAGGATGGTGGCACGGTTACTGGCATCCTGTTGGTAAAAAGTGCGACTCAACATGGTAAGAATCTTTTCCGCGAATTCATCCAGAGTTTCGAGATGCTTACGGTGTTCTTTTACTAAAAATTGGACCCATGTAACCACGGGGAGTTCCGACCATGTTTTGAAAGAATTTACCAACTCGTGCTGCGTAAAATGCCGGGTAAGATCCAGGGGTAGCACGTCACTCGGTAATGGTAGACCCGGGTGAATAGTTTTAGGGTTGACAAAGTAATGGAAATCGGATAGGGTGACCGATACTGTCAGGAGAGTGCCACTGCTCTGATCTTTTACCGCATCCGCTGGGAGAGCGTCGAGCGGGGGGTTCTCTAAGTGCACAGGGGTAAGCAAAGTAATGCCCTGCCGAAGTCGGTGGCCTTGTTCCTTCCATTGGTCGTCCCTCTGACGTGATGCCGATTGGGAATACTTGAGCCACCAACGCAGTAAGGCAGTTAGTTCGGGGATGGTAACAGCATAATCGGCGACGTCCCGGATTACATCATCAATGTTCACCTTTTGCAGTGGAAACCGTTTGCTCATACGATTCAATAATCCTGGTGCGGCATCCTGTATGGCAGCCGATAAGTACGGAGTAGTACGTAGAAAAGGTAATAACTCCGGATCGGGTAACCGTACTCGGCTGCACGGTCTAACACCCTGCACCGAGAGCAGCGTTGGTGGTTCTACTGCTCCCGCGAAAAACCCTTCCTCCATGATTTTTCCGACAATGGACAAGGGTGTGGTGACGTTTTCGAAATTAAAAGACCGCAAGGCGTGGATACAGCGACGTTCCAACCAGTCCAACGCCGGATCGGGTTCCAACGAGCCAGGTTTCCCGGCCGTAGTGGTTTTCGGCGCGTTTTGACGTAGTCGATTGAAACGCTGGCCAATGTCGTGCATTTCTTCGTTGTAAAGAATGCGTACCACCAAGGCACACATGGTGATGATTTCTTGGTTCCAACGGGCCAGAGAAGGGTCCACAAAATCCATGGTTTCGCGTTCCACAGTTGGAATAACGTGGGCCGCCACATGGATGGAACATCCCGTAGTTTGATGGGTGGGGAAACCGATAAAAGTCCGACCCTGGTTGGGAAAGGGGAAAAGGTCTCGGAAGAGGGGAAAGTCTTGGTGGATGCATATCGATGCTTCGTATTCTTCTAAACCTGTATAAATTAACTGTACTGTAGTCTCCGCTGGGGGATGCTTCTTAGTAGCACGTTCCATTTGTTTAGCAAACGCTGTTGGTACATCTGCGGTAAGCCGAGCTTGGGCAATACGGAAAAACAGTGTGGAACTTGTCCGAGTAAATTTAGCAGATTTTTTCCAAAACATACCGCTGGATTTGGTCATTTTCAGGTACTCGGCGTCGATCTGTACCTGGAGATTATGAACCGCGCGTAATCGGAACATACCATGAGGTGAATGAGTTCTGAAGGCCCGCTGGGCAGCCTCGGTCAGCTGTCGTCCGTTGGGCTCGGTACAAGTGAGTGGGGTAAGGTCCGAAGCCTTTTTAGATACTTTCACTAGTAACTGGTCGTCCAAGTACATAGACACGGACCGGAGGTCCCGGGTAAAGGCGATGGAACACGCCAAAAAGCGACCAAACTCCTCCACATCAGGCAAAGTTAAGGCGTCGCGTAATCCCAGTAAAAACGTGGTCCATGGCGTGTATTGCCGTTGCTGTTCCTCGGGTAATACCGCTTTTTTAGTGAACAACTGGTCTTGTTTCCAGAAAAAGGCCATGCAGTCCTTATCAGACACTACGAACGGCTCCTCGCAAATCGAAAACAGGCTATAAAACCCCACTCCGAAAAACCCAATTTTTTGTTCGTCAGGATTCCCCTCGGCAATTTTCCGAAGTCGGTTCCAATCCTCGGACTGAAAAGGACGACCGTTATTTTGGAACAAAATGGTATGGCACACCGCCTGAGGGTCAAAACTGGCGGGACTATCGGCTTGTTTGGTCGCTGCTTCCTGGCCAGAAACACTCTGTTCCGAACGAAAGATTACCCTGGCTTCGGTGGCACCCGCATCGTTGGCATTCTGTAGCAACTCCCGGTAAATGGTGAACGGGGCCGAATAACGGGCTAGAATTTTGTCAATGAGATGGCGTTGGTTCACCTGAACCCGCTCTTCGACAGTGGTGTCCTGGATGACCTGCGCTTTAAAACTGGTGATATCCATGACGCTTTGTGGCTAGGTTAGCATACGTTTATCACTCAAATTGAATAAAATAATGGATCAACTCTACAGTAATATGGGAAACAAACCAAACCAAACCAAAAAAAAAAAAGAATTGTTCGTAATAGCAATACAAATGTCCGTAGGTAAGGAACCGACCGTTCATCAATAAAAAGAACACAGGTGGGACTGCTCAGTTGAGTATTCGAGCTTCAGTAATGAAACTCACTCACCCTGAGAGGAAGTCATGATCTACTATCAAATGATTATCGTCAGTTATTACAGCTGGGGTACGTTGGCAGCTATTGACAAGTAAATATCACCAGTTTTATATTCCTTGTAAGCTCGATTATACCATTAACTAAAACTTATACTAAAGTCATCAGGCTGGAGAGTATGGATAACTTCATCTTGGGACCCTCACAACCTCATCAGCACTGTCCAACATTTTACCCTGCAGCTTGCACTTGGTGCCCTGGGATAACCAAAAAAATCACACAATGCCTATCCAGGTGGATAGAGTAGTGGCTCAAGTACTTGGCACCCAAAGACTTCAATATGAGAGAAAATATACCTAGAAGCCCAAGGCTATGCTTAATGCTGGTGGTGGATGACTGAATGGGCAACTTAGTATTATTAGTTATCAGAAATGTTCGAGGAAATCCACACAAGAAACATATTTTATTTATAATAATTACCATCATTGTCAAGTACTGTACGTACCCTCTTGACCCACTCATCAAAACATCTGTGAAAGTCACTTCGTTGGAGGGAACCAAGGACTTCATTATATACCCCTATGATCTCATCATCATTGTCAAACGCTCTACCCTCCAGTTTTTTCTTGATACACAGGAACAACCAAAAGTCACAAGGTGCAAGGTCAAGAGAGTAGGGTGGTGCTTTCAGTAGTTGGAGTCCAAGCTTGTCCATATGTGCCTTGCTATAGTGGGAAACGTGAGGCCTTGCATTATCCTGGTGGAGGATGATTTAGGGAGTGGGTGACTGTGGATGTGCTTTCTGCCATTCCCTGACCATTGGTTTGGCACAATTTATTTTGTATTATTAACTCTTGGACCTAGTGTCATCAGTATCGGAAACAGTATAAAACATGGTCACTTTATTGAGGAGCACAGTCCACTTAAAATTTTGTAATTTTGAAATCCACCATGGCTGAGTAGGGATGGGGTCATGCTGACCTTGGTGTTCTAGCACTCATACCTTTTGACCAGTGCCAGTCTGGGGGTTATTATGGTAAATCCAGGTTTCATCACACGTCACAATATTATTCACAAGAGAGTTGGTTGGTTTCTGAAAATGGTCAAGGAAATTGAGGCAAAAGGTTTCGTGGTCACTCTGCAACTCTGAGGTTAGGGAATGAGGAACCCAAGTACTAAGGTATGAATGATAATGCAACTGGTTGTGAAGGACTTTTCAAACATCCTTCATGGAAGTCTTCACCTCCCATGCAAGCATATTCAGGGTCAAAAATGGGTCTTTGTTAACTAGCTGTTCGATGGTGTCACTTTTGTATTCATAGGTCTCATTGGAAGGATGTCCTGTGCGGTGCCCATATTCAAATGACAAATGGCCAGTCTTAAAGTTATTGTACCATATGCACACCATGTTATAAGAAGGACAGCCTCTTGCATAAACATGTTGCAAAGTTTTGTGGACTTTGGTTGGTTTTGGCCAAGTTCAAAAAATACTTAAATGTGTGACTACATTATGACTGGGGTAATGGTGGGCATGGGGTGTGGGGTGAACAGGACATGGTAAATGTCTTTTAAATTAGGATAACTCAACGAAAACAAAAGGTAGAAAGGTAAAACCAAGACATGTATGTTCCTATTAACAAGGGCTAACAGTGCAAAAAAAGCGGAAGAAAAAAAATAATACCCATTTACCCCTAAGTTACAGAACATTCTTATTGACTGATAATATTACTGCGAAATTTGAAATGTGGCATTTTCGACTGTGGCTAGACTGGCTGGCACCTTGCCAAGTTAATTTTTGGGGAATGCTTCGGTTAATGTGTTATCTGCTTGGTCATAGACTGCTGCTGTGATTTTGGAGGTCCGATGTTGGCCATACTTCGACCCTTTGTGTCATTCTTTTAGCCCGCTATTCGTTATTTTTTCATCGGGATGCTATTTGTACATGGTGTATTTCGAGAAAGAATTCCACTATTGATGTTCGACCAAGGGTACGCTTTTCAGAATGAGTATGCTTGCCCTTGGTGCCTTTTTTTTATAGAAAGGGGTGACGTCCAGGATGATTCACTTGAGAGAAGGAAGCAAAGAACACTCTGGTAGTCATTGAGTGCTCTCTGTCACTGGCCACCACTTGTACCACATGACTTGCTTTCGCATATGCCCTCACTGGGGTATGGTTCAATTACTGGGTATTGACACATTTTCTCACTCTTTCCTCTTGCGTCACTGTTTATTTATTACTTATACTCCATGCACATGCTTTTACGCATGCCCCACTATATGTCAATACTTGTCATTTCTCGTATTAATTTATTAAAAGGCAATCATTGATACACATTCCAACAGCCATTCTTTCTATGATTTCCACCATTAAATAAAGCATTCATTAGTGCCTGGGTATAATCGACTTCGATATTGTAATGGAATCAAGGAGGATGCCACATAAAAGATAAAATTTGAGAAAATTGGTGTTTAAAATATTTACTTGTAAATACACATGAGGAAATCAATCTACTGGGAGGAGGGGATCTATGTATGGGCACCACTCCTCAAGTTTATTGCACGAACAAACAACCAAAAATTTACACTGATTTCACCGAGTCACGATAAATAACAAAAACTAAAGCATCACCACTCCACCTGATAAATGACGGTCGACCCGAAATACTAGGAATATATCATCAAGTGATTAGTGATTTCTATGTACCGGCTATGCGCCAATACGAATATACTGATTATATCAATAAGTGGTGGGCGTAATTTACGTTCATAGCGCCAGTTTATTGACTTTGTAAATAAGTAAAAAAAAATGAGCCACAACGTTCAGAAGTTTGATACACCAAGCTGTCATGAATGCAGGGCCTTTGTCTGACTAGTAGGGAACCGATGGTGACTAAACGTATGGTGAAATTCCAATTGTAACATCTCCAACTCCTCAACCAAAAGCACACCATAATGCTGAAGGATCTCCTGAGGTGTTAAAGGACGAGCCATGGAATGGGACCAGGGAGATTCGGTCAAATACCGATGATAACACCGGCGGGCATGGTTAGCCAGAGCCGAGCACATCAATGCATCTGATTCTGCTATTGGGCCAGGGTCACCAGGGTTTACGGTTTTTGTCGGTATTTCTGCTAGAGCTTCGCTGACCAACGCACTCATTCGGGGCAAGGTGTGAGAAGGAAGCACGCTTGGAGAATGGTCAACCATAGGAAGGGTGGTATTAGGGTTCGAAAATCGCAATACTATCATCCACAAATTTACCAGAGCAATATCAGGAGGGGAGGAAGACTCCACTGCCGATATTTGGGTTGGTTGTTGTAGCAGTAGCCATTGTTGTGTCAAGACTTCAGCACGACTTTTCCACCAGGCATGGTACCAAATCCGGTGTCCCATCTCCTTGGCCTCCGGCAACAAAGGCTGTGCAAGGGGTGGAGGTTGCACCAGTCTGTGCAGAAAGGGGAGCCCTACCGACTCCTCTGCTAAGAGTGAAGGTGTACCTAATGCGTCAAAGTAACAAGCGAGTTGTCGGACAGTGAGTCTAAGACGACTTAATGTAAACCCATTTTCCAAGGTCACCGTTACATGATCTTGTAACGTTGGCCAGCCGTCCTCACCGGGTTTCCAGGTCACGCAACGAATGTACCCTTCCTCTACCGGGTCGGTAGGTGCCTTGTGATGCATGGGTTCTCGGCGTGACTTAACTGGTCCTGGAGTGGCCCCGAAAACGGGTGGAATGTAACCATGCTCAGGTCGTAAGAAGCCATCCATACCCTCCAAAGCTGAATGTACCAGCCGTAGACTGCGGCCGTGTTTTCGTTTCCAACTCTCTAGCAATCGGTAGCGTTTGAGAAGTACGCTGTCGCACCACTGACGTACGTAGGTCGAACAACGATCGTAAGTAAATAGATACAGGTTATGTACCGGATCCTGGCCCTGAAAGGTCAGGTTGGTGCAACCAATGGTTATCCCTGCATGGGATTGGAATTTAGGCTTAACTGGGGTGCGGTGCTGGATAACCCCTACATTGTCGGAGGAGTCAGCCACTACAATTTGGGGCTCCTTGATGGTGAGTTGGCGCATTTGGGGAAGTAGTTGTATGGCTATGCCTACTAAGCTCACCATGGTGCCCGGTTTGAGAGTGGTACAATCTTCGAGAGTAATGGTGCGGGCCATTTTCGGGACTGGTGTAGCCGGGGCAACCGCAGGGGCAGAAATTGCATCACTGTCACGACCGTTGGGAATGGGGGTGATCCCTCTTGGAAGGAGCTGCATGGGCGATTTTGGCCCTGATTGGTGAGGCTTAGTCCGGGAAATTGGGGCGGTACGTGGCGCCATTGGTAAAATTCCATCAAACGTTTTGGTACCTTTACCATGCGCCAGAAAAGCGTACGGGGGCGGAGTAAAGGGTTCCTCCACTACCATTCCTGATTTCCCCTGTCCCGTCCGAGGTGGTGTCTTCGGAGGAACTGTAAAATCACCAGCTGACAGAATGGTTTGAGCTTCAACAGGTATGGGAACCTCACGCCAAGCGGTGTGATGGCCACTGGTTAACTGGGCCGAAACCGACGAAGTAAAGTAAAGATCCGGTTTCTGCACCGGGGCTAAATTGGTAAATACGTAACGTCGACCGACGTGAAATCCATCGTAGTGCTGAGGTCCAAAACCCCATAATGTGATCAACGCCTGGGTGGTTCCTGTTCCACTGCCGCATCTAGAAGTGGTAGTAGCAAGATAGTCTGTCACGATAAGTTTGAAAAATGGCCTAACTTTACGTTCCATATGTTCTTCGGAAAGGGCCTCGTGTATGGCCTGATCGTCAGTCATTTGTTTTTTACGTAGGTACTCATCGAATGCTTCCTGTTGTTCCTGGCTCAACCTTGTAAAAAAGGCCGGGTCAGGATCACAACGGTAAGCCAAGTATATATCCTCTCCATTCACGAGTTCTTTCGATATGGCCTGGATGCGATGGCACCGGAGTTTCTCTTGTTCTTCTTGTTCTTGTTGCTGTTTGACTCGGGCGATTACTATGTTCGCTTGTTGGGCACGTGTTTCCTGTGTCATGACAAAACAATAGCAATAATTATCAGCGAACTAGTCTCGATTTCCCCAATGATTGGGCTGATACGGCAGTATAACTTCCCCCTTCCACCCTTCTTCGCCACTATTTCATACTTACCATAAAGAGTTTCTGCGCTTTGTCTTCTTCCTTGGCGTTACGCACCACATTATTACCCGCAGGTAAAGTTTCCAAAAAACACACGGGAAGCTTTTTTACCACTACGACGTCAACACGAGTAACCACCCCTCCGAAAGGCTGAATCCGACGCAGTGCAATACAAGGCCGTAGTGGGTGGACGCCCAGTTTGGTGTCCCAAGGGACACGCTTGGTGGAGTTGGCCGACAGACACAGACGCACATTCTCAGGGACCTCCAGGGGATGGTGACCGTCTTGCGCACCAGTAAGATACGCCCCCACCGTGGCTAATTTATACCCCATTCGTAATTTACCGCTTTGATATGCATCTTGCAAGGGTGGGTCAACTTGCGCCCGTACGAGGTACCATCCGTCGGTCAATAGCCAAACTGGCGGGGACACCGTTGCGGCCGTGGTTGTTTTCCCATTAAGTGGGGTATCAGGTGGTGGAGGTACTACTTCCACACTGGCGAGACAGAGAACGAGGTACCTTTGGGGCACATCATCTAATTCTAATATTTTACGTAGAGGCGAACGGCGACCCTCGGAAAACTCTCGTTCATAGCGGGCGTGCAATTGTTGTAATGCAGTTTCCCATTGGAACCAGTCACAGACTACAGCCAGTAGATCTTGTGCCTCACTTAAATCTTTGTGGGTGGATTTTGCTAAACCGTTATGGTCTACTGACGCTACAGAAGGTGAATGAAACCGTTCGGGACATACCAGGGCGGTAAAGTAACGTGCCAAAGATGCCAATTTCCACACTACCAAAGAATAATGATTTTGTACCCATGGCAAAGTAACCACCCGATCTTCGCAGCCACGGTCTAATAACGTTTGTCTTATTGCAGAGTAATCCACTGTACGTTTACCTTGCATATGAGAGTCAGCTAGTGAAGCCGCATCAGGAAAGGTATACTCCCCAGCGGTGTGGTAAGAAAGTTGTAAAAACTCTGGTGGATAGTTTGGCCACACCGTTTGTAACCACAACCGATGACGCACGCAAAGCTCCCGGAATTTGGACATAGTCCAACGTTTAGCCGGTAGTGGTCGAGGAGCCAATCGAGTGTTAGACGGCTTGCATGGAGGATCAGGACGTGTCGATACGGTACTGGTAAATACATCATCGGTTGTGGGAGTAATAAAATTTACCAAGCGATCCGTAGCCCGCATACCCGGTGGTTTTCCCTGTTCACGTAAAGGTGTACGAAAGGGTTTCAGTTTGGAATAGATTCCCTGTGGGGTGCGCCCTGGAGTGGATCCGCGTTTTCGTACTGCTAACGGTGAAACAAAACTGGCTGAATTGGTTGGTTCCGTAGCGGTAGTTCGGGGAGAAATGAGCGAGGGAGTTGGTAATCGACAGGGTGATTTAAAAGGAGATATGAACCGTTTCCTGCTAACTAGAGAAGGCATAACTTTGCCTACCAGTGGGGAATGCAACTGCGGGGCGGGAGGTCTGAGTATCGATTTAGATTGCCGTTGTGAATAAGCTCTCCGAAGTGGTGCCGAATTGGCCAACGGACTCGGGCAGGGTGGAATGGAACCCGAACTTACTAACCGGGATGTGGCACTGGATGTATTTTCGGGTGTGGGGGACATTGGTCGAATAAGTGTAGGCAGAGGTCCGGAGAGTGGGGGTTCCTTGCGGGGTTTTACCACACGACCGTCGGTAGGTGAAGTCGGGCGTTTATTATTACGGATAGTACTCGACCCATTCGTTTGGGATTTACCCGAGCTTTGAAACCCACCAAATTCCTCCAGTGTTTGTAAAAGCGACTGGTCACCAAAATCCGGGTCATCCCATAGAGAACTGTCCGTCGTGACACGCTTAAGAAATTCTGGTTGCTTGCCTGTCGGTAGTGCGGGACTTTCCGTAGGCGGAGGGGGTTTTGCGGCTTCCTCTTTGGCGGTTTGACGGGATGTGCCTAGTAAAAGTTCGGCTTGTTGTAACATGGTGGCTGTCGGGGTATTGATTTTGGCACCCTTTCCGGTAGCAAAACCACCAAATTGTGTCAATGTACCCAGTCCCAAGTCTGCCGACAGGGTACTATTCGAGTCGACGGAAGGCGTAGTTGGCACCACGGGACATGGCGCAATCGTCTCTTTCGTTGTAGAGCCAAGGTCTAATAACTGTTCAGCGCGCCGCAAAGCTTCATTCGACAAGGGCTGCGTACGTTTGCCTCGTCCGGTGGTAAATCCTCCAAATTGGGCCAGGGTATCGAGATCAACTTTGTCACATGTGGTAGAATGGTCGTTACCCGAGGGTAAATTTGAAGAAGGGGTGTCCATACGAATCTGGAATTCAACAATGAAAGTGAAAAAAAAGCCGTGGTAAAGAGTATCGTCGAGAAATTACACAAGAAAGTAAAAATAACTATCCAAGGCAACAAAAATAGAGCCCAGGAGCTTGAATATAATCACCAATCTTTGTAAATAATTCTAGGTAACAATACGCAGGCCTCCTCAAAGGGGATATGGTGCATTGGTAGTTTATAAAGGAATGTCTAGTAATTTTATTCTGTAAACAAGAAACGAAAAAAAGATAAAACAAGAAAAGCGGAGGGGCGCTCTCTAAACCGAAAATCAAGGGCACACCAAGTTCTCAGTCGATGACTCTATGCATTAACTGCGCATAATGTGAGCGCAGTCGTGGAAAGCCATGTGAAACATTTCCCTTGTTTACCCGTACAATTCGTGAAAGCCATGATTTGGCCAGTAGTGAATATGGTCGTGTATTTTAACCCATCAACTGAAAATGGAGAGACGTTGTCCTTTCCAAGAATGTGACCAAGTGTAATTTATTTTATTAAGACTAGACCACTCAATTGACGTCATAGGATCACTACGGACATACTTGAAACAGAGGATCTAATTTCGTCACAAGGGACAGAGTTTATTTATTTCATGCACGGCCCTAAAGACTTGCGGCATAGCACCTGGAAAATGGCATTCCCTACGTTTACGTACCGTGTCTTGACCCACAGCAATATGTCAATGCCGACAAACCAGCAGCACACATGCTAGTTGGAAGGAAGTAACCCGCATAAACTAATACTGGCATTTCTACCCAAGTGGCACCTGGACAGGAGTTCCAGCGGTGACGATCCAGCAAGGGATTTCCCCTGGATTCGTCAGTACCTGGTTTCTTACGTTAACCATCCGATAGTGTGCCTTGGCAACTGCTATTTCCTGCATTAGGGGCGGCAGTTCAGGTCCATTGGTCTAACCCTGCTTTGATCTGAGTATCAACACGATCGAGGTAACCAACGTCCTATACCTCGGTCCCACCCAGTACGGACTTTAGAAAATTATCCGATTGGTTATCGAACCCTTGCCAACCCGTCATCTGTTCGATAAAGCGGTTCAAGGTTTTAGAAGCTTCGGGGTCTTGTGGGGACCGTGGAAAAAAAAGCAATGTGATACACCGGTATATGCACATCAATCTTATTTAAAAGGGAGGCAAAGTATCCAAGGTCATACACAATTGTGCTTAATCTTTACATTTATTAAATCTTACCCAACCACAGTGCCTCTTGTAGTCACTAGGCCATCTGTATCTTCATCATTACCTGGGTTTTTTTTCATTAGCAACGCGTTATAAGCTAGTGTTTGCTGTAGCAGGCTCTCCATTTTTCAATCCAACGACACCATGAAATCGTGTTACACTGCATTATCCGTTGCCCTGGTGTGTGGGTCGGCTTTGACCAATGTCTTTGGCTTTGACGTGAACAGCCGCTCCAATCTCGCTACTTACTGGGGTCAGAATTCGTACGGCGTCACCCATCCTAATCATTCGGGACCTGAACAAAGTCTGGAAGAGTTATGCCGAAATAACGCTCCCAGTGACGCGTTCGTGTTGGCCTTTTTACATATTTTTAACGCCGGCACGGATAAACCTCCTCAAATGGACTTTGCCGGTCAGTGCAACACCACCTTTGAAGGTACCCAGCTGTTAAAATGTCCCGGTATTGCTCGCGGCATCAAAACCTGTCAAAGCAAGGGCAAGGCCATTCTGTTGTCACTGGGCGGGGCGGTAGGTCAGTACAGCTTCAACAACGACAAGGAAGGCCGGGCGTTCGCCCATACCCTGTGGAATATGTTCTTTGCGGGAAAAGATAGTAAAGCATTGCGACCCTTTGGAGACGTGGTCTTGGACGGTATCGATTTGGATATTGAAGGGGGTTCCTCCGTCGGTTACGTCGCGTTTGTATCCACCCTTCGGGAACTCTTTGCCCAAGACAAGCGCAAGCGCTATTACATCAGTGCGGCCCCTCAGTGTCCGTTTCCCGATCATTATATGCAACCCATCCTCAATGAGGCCTGGATCGATATGCTCTTTATCCAATTTTACAACAATTATTGCGGATTGAATGACCCTTCCAAGTTCAACTTCGGCCAGTGGGACAAATGGGCCAAGGAAAAGGCCGTAAATAAGGACATGAAGATTTTCATCGGGGCACCGGGTGGGCCCAAGGGTGCTAATTCCGGGTTTGTAGAATTTAGTGCCCTTCGATCCATTATTGAGAGCACCCGGGCCAAGTACCCTTTGTTCGGCGGAGTTATGTTTTGGGATACGTCGCAGGCTATGAACACCAAAGAAGGCGGATCTTCTTATGCGCAACTTACGGCGAATTTCCTCAAGCAGGCCTAATTCCAGTTATAGCACTCTCGCTCTTGGTCAACCGTCACCCACAAAGAACCCTCCCCTCTCTCAACTTGTGTTTGGCAATGACGGTACGATCTATTGTTGAATAAGTAGGGATGTAGTTTATATTCTGTAACTAATAGATTAGTCTATTGTATTCCGGGTTTTCCGTTATCGATTTTTTTATAAAGCCATACAAATTATAAACTGGTGTAGTTATTAGGCCTTATTTAGGTTGTTCAAGATCAATGGCTAAGCCCAATATATTCGAACACCAATCCTGTAGAGGACATGCTATTTAACATTTTCACTTCTTGTGAATATTACGAAATCGGGAGCCATTCTATTAACCACCATGATTTGTCAAGGTAGTCTAACTAACTTTGCACTTAGCAATGTACAGAGTTTTACGTGCTTTACTAAAGTACAACCATTGAAGGGCGGAATGTAAAGAACCTCATACATTGAATAGTACTTGTTGAAAAATAACCCTTGTTACTAGCAATGGTCAGAGGCGGATGATTCCAACGCTTCGGCCACGCTGAGTAACAGGGATTCATCCCCGTATTGCGCCAGAAGCTGTAGGCCAACGGGTAACCCAGTAATATTCCCAAGTTCCGTATTTCCCCGATAGGGTATCCGTGTAAAAGGAACGGAGATGGCCGGCAGACCGGCTAAACTGGCGGGTACTGTCATGACATCATTGATATAAGAAGCCAGTTCCGATTGTCCACGTAATGATGCCAGAGTAGGGGCGTGGGAAAGAGCCGTTGGGGTGAGTAAACAGTCTACGTTGGTGGAATTACTCTGATGATCGATGGGGTCGCCCGAGGAACTGGGGTCCAGATGGAGCGGGTTTAAGGTGCGGAATACCTGGTCGAAATCTTGTTGCACAAGCCTTCGCACTTTTTGGGCCTTGACGAAATAGTCTTCAAAAGCACCCGCTGTTAGAACGTACGTGCCCAAGAGAATACGCCGTTGTACCTCGGCTCCGAATCCATGGCTACGAGTAGCGCTGTAGAGTCCTGGCGTGACATCGACCGAGTTTGAAGCAGCAAGCAAGGTTTCGACCTTTACCGCGTGACCGTACCGCACGCCGTCAAAGCGAGCCAAATTAGATGAGGCCTCGGCTGGTGCCAGTATATAATAGGACGACAGTGCGTAACGGGTATGGGGACAGGACACCGGTATTACGGTAGCCCCTTTGGCGGTCAAGACTTCCGCGGCCCGTTGCCATGCGGATTGCATCCCGGTGTCGAGTTCGGCTAGCATGTACTCTTGAGGGATACCCACCCGACACCCGCGTAGATTCTGGGCATTCCAAGAATGACGTAATTCCCCTAAAGGAGTATCCGCCTGCTCTCTGGCGAGAATTTTCTGGCGGAGTTCAACAGTTTGACAGCTCTGATCTTGCGAATCCGGTTGGGCCAGCACTCGATAAATGCGGCGAGCATCCGCCACCGTTCGGGTGAGAATACCCACCGTGTCCAGTGAATTGGCATATGCTACTACACCCCAACGTGAAATACGACCGTAAGAAGGTTTGAATCCCACCACACCGCAATACGACGCGGGTAACCGAACGGACCCACCGGTGTCAGTTCCCAATGCCGCATCACATAGGAAAGACGCCACGGCCGCGGCGCTACCTCCGGAACTTCCACCGGCACTCAACCGCCAGTTGTCATGGGCATTACGAATATCGGCCTTGGACAGCGGTTGACCGGACAGGAGTTGATTAAGAAAAGGCACCGGGTTAACCACCTCTCCGTGGACACTATGGGTGGTGGTCGACCCCATACCGAATTCGTCCAAATTGGTTTTTCCGACAATCAGAGCACCCGCCTGACGTAGTAACTTGACCACAGTAGCGTCAAATGGTGACGTAAACTGAGCCAGCAAAGGCGAAGCGCAAGTGGTGGGAAAGTCCTGAGTAGCAATGTTGTCTTTGATGCCTAGGGCCACCCCGTCCAGAGGACGTAGACGCTGCTGATTTACCCGGTGGTTCAATTGCTCAACCCATTGAGCAAATTTTGGGGAATGAGAGCTAGAGGGAGGTTGAACAAAGGCATTGAACGGATCGGGGTCCGCGATAACAAGAGGTGGAAGGTGTCTGATCTGATCGGCCGACGAAGCTTTTAAAAGGTTGGCTTGCACAGCGGTAATGGAGGTACGCTGCCGTGCGCTAGCAAGGTAAGGCGGACCAGAAGACAAGAAACGCCGCCCATATGGCAGCGCGCCAAGGGACATGGCGATTGGTATTCCAAATTAAAGTCTGGCACTCGGAGAAGCAAAGGATAGCAAGGATACTGTGGAGGTATTTAAGAGACACATGGGAAGACTGCAAGATTAACCAGTGTGGAATCAATGTCGGTAAAGTTGGTTATGCGGGCTGGTTACGAATTGTAACACGTTTACTGTTCCCGAAACGTTTATGTTAATATATGGGTGATTGTTTTTCCGACTATATAGCGAAAAATCCGCCAAAATTGAATGGGTTGCTCACAAAATCCTATTAGATTTGTAACGTACATTTTCGCTCCAAATTATATAGGCCCCAAAAAAAATATCACCTCAATGTGTACCTTATGTAAGGCGAATTTCGACACTATTACTTCCCTCTCAAACGCCACGTTTCCGAACGGCGCTTTCTGAAGCAAGCGTACCTATACAAAGCGCTAGAAGAATGGTAGCCAACATTTATTCCCACAAGACACGCTACTACTTTGTTTGAATCTTCAGGTCAACATACCACTCCTTTTTATTCGGCTGCTGCACCAGCACAACTGTCTCGGTTCGTAGCCATGGATCCCGTTAGTAGTGCCCCGACCTTTTTTAGTCGTGACCTGGTTGACATTGCCAATGGTCGACCAAAGCAAAACGCCCACCGGACTTCTTCCCCCACTACTCCGGTGCGCGTCATGACCTACAATGTACTGGCATCGAGCTTAGCCATGATCGACTATTTTCCCCAAAGCGCTCCAGAACATCTCCTGTCCAGTGCTCGGTTGAAGCTCATGTGGGCCGAACTTAACCACTACCAACCGAATATTCTTTGTTTGCAGGAGGCGGAAAATTTTTACCATAATTTCGCAGGACCCTTACGTAAACGCGGGTACCAAGCGGAATACTTTGTAAGTTATAAAGGTAAAAGTCACGGCTGCTGTATTGCTTGGAAGGCTAGCCAGTGGAGAAAACGACGTGCGATAACCATTTCGTTAAATAAAAACACCACCGTACAGGGTTTGGTGGAGTGGTGTCGGGCCGAACGCCATTCGGTCACCACGGAAGGGTGTCCCTTGGTGAACCTCAAGCCCACATACCAGAAACGGATTCACGGAACTTGGAAACTCCGCACGGGAAATGTGGCTGGCATTGTGGTTCTCGAGCGTGGCTCCACACCTACGCAACCCCCGTCCCGCGGTCGTAAAGGGAACGATTCATACGCTGAAATGTTCGCAGGGATGCACTTGGACGGGTTGGACCTGCCGAGTCCCTCCAAGCAGAATACTTTGGAATCGTCTACCAGCCAGTCTGATACTGTGCCGGGTTTAATCGTGGTGACGTGTCATTTGTATTGGCAATTTTCAGGCTCTTTCCACCGTCTGGTCCAGCTGGCCTGCATTCTCCGCGAAATTGCTATCCTGCAACAATCCTTGGGCTACCCGGTGTTATTGGCCGGAGATTTTAACACTATTCCCAACGACCCAAACTACAAATTACTGACGGGTCAACCACTTGAAGAGGCCGACCTCGATAAGTTGGTCAATTCCATGCATGGACTGGCGCTGTCCCAATTGCCAAAGACTGTTAACACTATTTTACCTCTGGATACGCAACTGTTTCCGTTCATCCCTCATAATTGGAAACGTCAGTACGTGCAACAACTGGCCAACTTGGTCCAGAGTAATTTTACCAGCATTTACCACGGTACCAGCCATACTGTTGGTTGGCAAGGACCTGTGTCGGAGCCACCCTATACAACCTATTGCGAATTTCAGGGCACGCTGGACTATATGTTTTGGACTACACAACTCGTAAAAAGTTCCAATATGCTTATCGGGTATATTCAACGCCGACTTCTTAAACGTGGTCCACCACGCTTTGACTTCGCTGTAACGGTGCCTACCACAAGGCAGTCCCAAAAGGACCAATCCGAGCGTGATTCCGTCGAGGAAACCGTTTCGTTTATTCCTGACCATTCTCTACACTACTCAGTCAATCGGCTTCTCCAGCTTCCACCCACTTCGGTCCTCGAACCAGCTATTCCTAACGCACTATTCCCCAGCGATCATTTGTGTTTAATGGTCGAATTGACTGCCGATGGCATTGTAAACTAACTGGTACCGGTGGGTATACTTTTCGCGTACTTCCGCCCGATCCTGTACTCGGTGTTATCACTGTATTATTTATATATCGTCAAAGATTCTTTATATCATGTGTTTGACCGGCTATTCCTGTTTTTTTTTAAATATATGATATCGAACACTTTGATAGTAAATAAATACTTGTGTAAAATCGTCCCAAGGGCCCAACAATGACTCGTGCAGTGGGCGGGGAAATGTGATAGGGGAGTGAGAGCAAACACTGGGTGATGGTGCATTCACTTCCCCCCTCCTACCAATGGATCCAATGGTGGCGCTGTGTAACTTGATAGCTCAGGTATAAAGGAAAAGGAATTGGGGACGAGATGTACTCCCAGCATATAATCGCGAGGACCGGTGCCAATTATTCTAGTGTACACTCACTCAACTCACCCACGCGAGTTTACTTTGTCAATACCTTGGCACGCTAGAGCACTTCGTTAATACACCGCGGTGGGTGGTGCTCTTATTTCCAACTCCATCTTGCTTCCCATTTTCGTTGGTCCGTTCGTCCCTCCTTACTTTTTTTTTTATACTCCGTCTTTCACATTGTCATCCACCAGTTACCATGGGATACTTTGAAAACATACCTAAGAGCTTCGCCGATGTGCCTATCCAAAACGACGAGATAGAGACAGCTGTCTTTTTGGAAGCCGTCGAGGGTCTTATTTCCCTGTTCGACGCCATCAACCCCCTGGCCTTTAAACCCGTCAAGTCCGACATGACCGGCAACGTTGCTAAGATTCGTACAAAGTACCTTTCTAATCCGGTGGCCTATGACACCCTGCAGAAGATTGTACTGAGCGAAGTCGGTCAAAAGGACCGTACCGCCACCCAGGGACTGTTGTGGCTGACCCGTGGTCTCGAATTCACGGCCCGGGCCCTACGACTTAACGTAGATAACCCTAGTGAGGAACTTAGCGTGTCGTTCACTACAGCTTACGGGGAAACTTTGAAACAGTTCCACGGTATGTTTGTTCGTCCGGTGTTCACCGTGGCCATGAAGGCCTGCCCTTACCGTAAGGAATTTTACACCAACTTGGGTGATGACCAGGACAAAGTTCAAGCTGATTTGAAAAAATGGTTGGCCGCGTTGGAGCACATTGTAGCGATTATTAATGCCTTTTATAAAAAGGGGGACTATGGCAAGGGACTCTAAGTGGAATCAGTGGGTATAGATGCAGGAGAGGGAATGCTCTAGGCATCTTAATTTTTTTCCCGGGTGGTTCCGTTATTCCCCTGATGACAATATTTTTTTAAAAGGGGCTTGTTTTTCTTATCTCGGTGGAAATGATCCGTGCAGGGACTTGTGGTTCTCTACCGCTTTTTTGCGGTTTTAGACTGGAACCTAGTGGTTCAAGATGTGCCTGCGATTATCGCCACTTCTCCATTGTCTTTAAGTACGTTGCATAAAGATTAAAATTACAATACCTGAAAAACTAAGGTTAGCGGAGTCATGAACAGAATAAGAACAAGACGGCTATATCTGAGCAGGTGGTATACTGAGACAGTGCACAGTTGAAATCACGAATATTACGTACTAAGTATAGCTGGATATGAGAGTGCCAATTGGAAAGTAAAGCTCTACCGACTGAGTCCTTGATGAGACCAGATGTAAAAGCACAAACGTCCATGGAGTTTAAAAGATGCAAGTTTACATTTTCCCTTCACAATAGTCCGTTGCCATCTATTCACACTAGTGCTGTCCTGCATTAAAAGGTTATATTCGAGTGCACTTCCCGCTTTATGGATATCAGCTTCATCTGAGGATCTCGAGTTCTCCTATGCTCTGCTAAATGGTACTAACCATGAGCCAGCAAAGCAGAAGTATCAGTATCCCACATTTCCTGTCAAAAAATTTCGCTTTCATTGATACGGGTCACTTTCCATACTGAAAAACAAGAATTCATATGTGCCCCCCCCAATAATAAACATCAAATTAGCAGCCATATTCCCACTTGCGGCAAGTAACCGAGTGCCCAACCACCTGTGAAACATAGCGCAATTATTACCATTTCATAAAGGTCACTTAATCCGAACGTAATATACTGCAGAAAGATGACCAAATTCGTCAAAGAATAAAGGGGTGCCCTACTACGGTCCCTTTACAGGTACCTGATTCTCGAGCACCAACGAATAATGGTAACTATTGTTCATTCCAACCGTTCACTATTGTATTGATCAGGGTCCCAGATAGGACTCGTGTTGGGCAAGCCACTGAGAGATAATGGGGACTCGATTTCCTTTCATTTCACCAGCGGGATCCCATGTTGTCAGGGGGACAGGTCAACCGTTATGCACAGGCACCCAGATTACAATTCGCCATCCACAGTAAGTAGGTAATTACGCAAGATATTCATTTGGGACAGTGATGCCTATCTGCTGGCTATGTCATACCTTGTAATAAGTTGTATCTCCCAATAGCCCTTGGGATAATTCGATTATCAGTAAATATGTTTGGTACCTCTTTCACCATCATATAGTACCTTGACATCACTGGCATGTTCACCACTGGTGAGTAGTCTGCACCAGGCCCAGTGCCATTTACGAATGCCATAATGTAATACATAGACAGGGGAATACGCTCGGGTACGTGGATAATCCTTTATGTCAAAGCCAATTACAGCGTCATTCTTATTATCAGATTCTGAAGACGGGCTACTTTGAGGATATGGGCATGAATGACTCGGTCACGCCTCAGGACTACAGGAAATCCTCAGTGAATTATTACCGAGAGCGAGCTTGTTTCATAGCATATAAAAAGGTACTCGATTTTCCTATCCATTTTTTATGCCAGCACCTCAATCAATGAAATTGTCCATTACTCTTTTGAGGCCTCAATTCATCCCTCCCATTTTGATAACTATATTCCTTTACTATTTCACTTTCTGTGCAGACATCAAAAGTCCACCATATTCTTAGACATACTCCTATTTCCCTTCCACTATGCGTTGTCTTGCGCTTGTATCATTTCTTGCTATGTCGACAACTACCCATTCAGGGGTACTCGGAAACCCGGTCAATCACCAAGCAGTCGGTGTGACTAACCCTGCCCTCTATCGTCGTGAAACGAGAAAAGTTAGGGTAGAATTAGTTTCTAGCCAGTTCACCGAGTTTTATGGTGGTGATCAGACGCGTCTGCCTATATGTGACAAGGATAGGGTAACGGAAGGTCCCCAGGTAACGTGGGGTTTTTTGAAAAAGCTCAAAGGTGCCCAAGGGGGACGTATCGACAAGCAGAAATGGGTTCAGCAGACTTCGAGACCTATTCACCACCACCTCCCGAACGGCTGTTACAAATATACTGACGGTCCACAAACGATCAATGGCTCAAAGCTTAAGGCGTTCACTAGTGTCATCACCCAGCGCTACAAGAAAGGAACCAAATTGTTTTTCCCTCTTCTGAATAATACAGTGGTGGATAAGAATGCCCTGCATAATGGTTGCTTTGAAGTGGTGGATGACAGTACAGGGGGGGACACTCTACAGTTGTATATATTCGGACCTGGGCGTCACGAATTATTCCCTAAGGACGTGAAGGGAGGGGAGACCTATGTGGAGGAATTCCCAGACTGTAAGATACTCGAGTACGCTTTAAAATAAACATAAGCGAAACATCATGTGGTTACCTGCTCCCCCTGGCCAGGAGCATCTGTATTTCCACTGTATTGTTTCTGCCAAGAATGGGAGTTCTACACTGTTATTATCATTCCCTGCCCCCAGCGAGAGTCTTGGGTTACTTGTGATGTGACCTCTTTTGTATGTACTGTTGTGACCTTGTTTTTTAATTATGCGAGTTAAATTTTTATATGTCCAGAACTATATGTTTTTTATCTATAATTACCGGTCTTTAGCGTAGTTATATGCTCACATACTCCTCTACCCGGCTCTATCGCCTGTTTATGTCAGTGTCTTACTGCTTAGTTGTATAGTTATTTACCTATTTCACGAATATATAGCTCAATAAATTGAATTTAAGGAAAAATAAAAAATACTGTTGGGAATTGGGTAAACTAATAGCCTTTAATAAACATTGGATTGAACTAATACTAAGATCATAAGACATATTAACACTACTTTTTCTTTCCCAATCCATGCAATATTACCTGTTTTTCAAAACTGCAGACTTTTATCTCATGGCCTCCAGCCCCTCCTATGCTGCTGCTGCTGCTGGTAAGGCACCTTTGGTGGGCCCCTCAATCCCCCCTCCATGAAACCCTCACCACTTTGTACTTCCTGCTACCCTTGCTATATGCAGATATCAGGAGGCCAACCCCTCCATGAAGCTCACAGCTGCCATATCCTGTTGAGTACTAATAAATTCAGGGGGGGGCTAGCAACTGTGAGTTGGGGGATTCTGACCCCCTAGACTGGCTCCAGCCTCTTTCCCATGGTTTGGATGGTGTTTGGGCATGGTGAGACAATGAGGAAGTGGAGTTTTGGTTGAAACTAACTTGTGTGGTTTTAGTGATGAAAATGGATATAAAATCTTTAATATTTGTCAAATTAAATTGAAAATAAAAGTAACCTTGTAACCTAAAGAACCTCCTGACACCTGCAGGGTGATGCATAAGTAGGCATGGCACTGCATAGTCATACTGAACATCAGGCCATACAGAAACATAAAATTTTGGGGTAACAACTACCAATCAATGTGTAGATGGCTAAGAAAAAAAACCTTGAGCAGGAGAAAAAAAAACCTAGACACTCAGAAGGAGAATCACATGATGGTCAGCACAAATAAATGTCATGCTTGATCATGCACAGATCAGTATAATACAGGATTATGCACAAGTCATCACAGGATGCATAAGACTTCATCAGAATAATAAAAATGGAATAAGCAAAGGAAGCCAAGTAAAATAAATACCCACATGCCATGTCATGCATGATCATGCAGGTGCCACATAAGTGTGCAGGAATGTACTAAAATTTAAAGTAGCTGTCAGAACCATGCAGGGATGGCTGTCATGCATCAATATGCACGATCATGCACCTGGATTCAGCAACATTATGAAAACATCATAAGCATCATAAAAAATATAATTGACATCAAAATTTCATAAGAATATTAAAGGGACACCAGACCATGCACAATGTCATGATCATTGTCATGGTCGTACTTGTGTTCCTCATTCCTTCCTTTTGTTGTTCATCTCCTTTTTCCTTTTTTTGATTATTCTCATATCACCTCCCTTCTATTCGCCCTTTCCTTAGTTCACCCTTCATTTTGTTCCTTTCAGTTTTTCTTTTATTCTTTTCTTTAGTTCCTTGATTCCTTC
>JAOPJG010000417.1:0-24981 GCA_027478255.1 Dispira simplex | reverse complement strand
CAGTATGGACCCTGCTCTGTGCGAGGATTAAAACCCGGTGAGTGGAAGCGCTGGTGTACCTGTGGTTTGAGTAAAACACAGCCTTGGTGTGATAGTAAGTACAAAAAAATAGGCAGGGAGCACTCTATGTTAATTGCAGGGGCTTTGTTATTTTCTAGCATTTCTATTCTCGCTTGCAAACAAAAGTGGAGAAAAGATGGAGTCTAGGTGAGGACGTTAAGATACCGTAGGGATATAAATTTCAATCCGCTCATTATATACATTAACATTCACACTTATTTACTGGACCAAAGTATGAAGATTAACTAGGACTAGTAGCCCCACATTTTAATAATTGTATGTGTTCTTTTGGGAAGGCTAGATAGCCATCAGGGCACGAAATTTAGGCCACTCGTTTGGCGAGTACCAAATAGTAATGTGTCCAACTTTGCAATTTGCAGTTGTAAATACACTCTGGCACCGCCTCTGTGTGATGGATCACATATACATCTCCCCCTCAAATTACTAGAACTGCAGCGCAGCTGCCAGGTAGACCACGTTACAATTGATAGATTCTGTGATCAATGTGGCTTTGTTCAACAGGATGCATCTGGTACGTCATTTGACCAATCTGGATAAATATATGAGAATCACCATAGGATGTAGCCTTCCCCCACTCCACGCTATATTGTACTTGGTTAGGAAATATCAGGTTATTAAATGCTGCTTAGATTATCTTATTGTTTTGAAGGTATTTTACTGGAGTGTCTTGGCTTTATCTGTAATTTTATTTTATATCAATTAATATGAAAGTTTCTTGAGATCTGCATAAGAACCAGATTTTATTTATAATCTCATCGTCATTGTCAAAGACTCTACCTTACAGCTTTTTCTTGATGTGCGGGAACAATCAAAAGTCACATGGTGCAAGGTTAGGAGAGTAGGGTGATGATTTAAGTAGTTGGAGTCCAAGTTCACCCATATGGGCCTTGCTATGGTGAGAAATATGAGGTCTTGCATTATCCTGGTGGAGGATGATTTGGGAAGTGGGTGACTTTGGATGTGCTTTCTGCCATTCCCCAACCACTGGTTTGACACCATTCCAGTTGTATTACTAACTCTTGGACCTAGTGTCACCAGTATCAAAAACGGTATAAAACATGGTCACTTTATTGAAGAACACAGTCAATAAAACCATTTTGTGGCTTTGAGGTCCACCATGGCTGAGCAGGGATGGGGTCATACTGACCTTGGTGCTCTAGCACCCATACCTTTCAACCATTGCCAGTCTGGGGGTTATTATGGTAAACCCAGGTTTCATCACATGTCACAATATTATACACGAGAGAGTTGGTTGGTTTCTGAAAACAGTCAAGGAAATTGAAGCAAAAGGTTTTGTGGTCATTCTGCAACTCTGACATTAGGGAATGGGGAATCCAAGTACTAAGATATGAATGGTAATGCAACTGGTTATGGAGGACATTCCAAATATCCTTCAAGGAAGTCTTCACCTCCCATGTAAGCACATTCAGAGTCACAAGTGGGTCTTCATTAACTAGCTGTTCAATGGTGTCACTTTTATATTCATAATTCTCATTGGAAGGACGTCCTATATGGTGCTCATCTTCAAATGACAAATGACCAGTCTTAAAGTTGTTGTACCAGTGGCACACCATGGCATATGAAGGACCACCTCTTGCATAAACACATTGTGAAGTTTAGTGGATTTCAGTTGGGCTTTGGCTGAGTTCAAAAAAATACTCAACTGTGTGACTGCATTATGACTGGGGTAATAGCAGGCATGGGATGTTGTGATTTGGGTGAATGGGACATGGTAAATGTCTTTTAAATTAGGATAGCTCAACGAAAACTAAAGGTAGAAAGATAAAACCAATATGTGCATGTTTCTATTAACAAGGGGTAACGGTGTAAAAAAAGGGAAGAAAAAATATTAACTGCTTACCCCTGATTTCTGAAAATTTTACATTGACCAATATATACCTGCGAGAACAATAGTTTCGATGATTTGATCACACAGCATTTGATAGATGACTGTTGGTGATAATGTAGTTGCATTGAATCAGAGAAATTGCAAGTGATAACAATATATTTTCCATCATCATCATCACCATCACTCTAAAACAAAAGGGAAGAGTTCGCTGGCACCAAAAAAAAAATAAAAACCACTCACCACTACCTATCATAAACTCATTTACCAAAAAAAATATCAATAGAGGAACCACCGCCAAGTTTTACTTTAAATTATACGGACTGGCTATTCTTGGCCTTTGCTGGTTCAAACATTGTACTTCGTACGTTGTCTTCACCTTTGCAAAGGGGGTAGCTAGTATAGGAGATAATCCGTTCGTCCAATTTATTACTTACAGATTCTATTTTATCGCCTTGGATCCTAACTGATTCTGGTACACTATCGTACGACCACACTTTAAACAACGCCGGCCCCTTGGGTAATTTTTTTTCGACTATACAAGTTCTGGTTTCCTTAGCCGGCTTCGAACGTCGTTTTCATCAACTCCGAGAGCATAACTTGTTCCACCACAATACGAAATACCCGCCAGGGTTGAGTTAGATCCCTTACAAAAACCTATTGGTTAAATTTTAACAGGCACATCACTGCTCGAAATCTCTATATAGATAACAAAAAGTTACCCATGTGACTCTCAAAACCGGATTGTTTTGTTGGTAGAAAGTGGGCATGCCCGCCATTATTCCAGCTACCAACGCCAAACCCAGCTGACAAGAAAATGCTGTCTTCTTTTAAAGTGTAAATTTCCATTGGTTCATATCTGGTTACTAGTCAATTTCGAGTTTACATTATGTTGCCTAGCGCTGCAAGTGACCTGCGAAACTTTTGGCTTAATGCACTCAAGCCTATAGATGTAATTTAATGGTCAACACTTTTCAGTTTCCTATCTTTTTTTTCTTTATCTCCCATTCGGACCTGTACATATTAACTACTGGCAAAATATGGCGAACCAGAGCGCCCCATATATCTCCCCCACAACCACCCGGTTAACAAAGCGTCCCCGGTTGGGCCAACTAAAAGCGGTTAACCGAACGGTGCCACTGTCAGTTATCGAACGCAAATGGACGCACATTCTTGACACCACCGTGGCCCACGTTAAACACTTGCTCGATTCCAGCATCTCGTCGGCTCTTAGTCAGTCCCAGAAACACACGGTGGTAAAAGGTATGCAAACCGGGTTGCAACACGTCCAAGATCGAATTCACGAACGGTTAGCCAATTTGAAATGTCCGCGCGTTTACGATGGCCCCACTCTCAACTATAGCCAACTGGGGGAGCAACGGAAAGTTCTAGAGGCGGACTTGTTGTCAGATATCGAATATCTCTACAGTCTAGAAGTAGAGCGTACCAATTTAGACCGTGTGGTTGAAAAAACTTTTGCCGACCTCGAACGTCTCAAAGAGGATAACACGTCGACCCCACAACACGTCGGTAGTGTCGACGAAAACACCAAAACACCCAGCCCTGATGCCGTACCTATGGCCACGTGGGAGGCATTGGATAGGACTTTGACCAGTGTTCAGCAGGGTGGATACAATCCTTCCGAGGATGCCCAACTCTGTAAAATCGAAGCGGAGCTGCACCACCAGTTAGAGCGGTACCATCGTCATGTGGAGGCCGTTGAGAATTTTTATCGAGGGTTGGATACCCTTCAACAGCGGCTAACTCGCATACTGACCAAGCTAGACATGCAGGATACATTTCTAACCCATTACCACCTAGGAAATCTCCGACATGGCGATTGAAACTGGTGTTTATATCTGGTCCTCGATTCTACGGGAGTTTCTAGAGCAAGCTCCTTTTTAACACCTATTATTGTTAAACCATCCCCCACACTATCTTTACTCGTAGGAATCCATAATATAGTTTTCAAAGTAGTATACATAAACTGTCCAGTGAATTCATGACTGATACCTTATCCCCAGGCCTTAAATAGCAATGCCTTACCTCCATAGAAATACCAAAATCTAGGGATGGCCAGTTTGGAGGTTCCAAAAATTAAAGGGTATTTATTAGATGGATGCAGTGACCGGAAAAAATCGGTCTCAATGGTGCCACCTTAACCCATTCAGCATCATATTTTCCGAGTGTATATAGAAAACCAGTCAAGAAACTAAGGAGCGAGCAACCCACAATGGTGTCAACATGACTACCTAGGATAACTTTTTACCGTTAAAGAATACGTGGCTATTTAGTACCAAGAGTGAACATGAAAATATAGAGCCCCGTCGATAAAATGAAAAATATACTACTACCCAATTATGACCTACAGTTTCGCATCGCGAATTAATCCTTCACCTAGCCGGCATGTTCTACGGGACTGGTCACCAATTTGCCTTCTTTGAAGACAGAGCGGAGTTGTTCCGGTACGGGACATTCCTTAAAATCTTGGTCGTCCTCGGCTCCCTGCAGAGAAATGTTGATTTCGGAAGTTTTGGCTGTGGTGATTTCGATATCACTGCACTCGCGGCTGAGGTACACTTCTACCCCGTCGCATTTATCTAACAGCAGAGCTGGTGCCTGTCCAGTAATTTGGAGCTTGACTGACTTTGAGTTGATAACTTCGGCGGTGGCCACCACGGTGTCAATTACCGTGCCCACTTTCTGACACTTGTCCAACGTGATGGCCCCGAATTTACCTTGGACCTGGATGGTGGTATTTTGGCAATTGAAAATGTACACCGATTGACGCATCCCCGTGGTTTCCACAGCCACTTCCCCACCTTCGTAATTTTCCACAACCCACTTGTCGTTTACCAATTCACATTTGGGGGGTTTCTTTTTGGTCAAACTACGGGGTTTGGTGGGTACTGGGGGTGCGCGTTTACCCGGAGTGGCCTGGGGGGCAGGTACAGCTGCACCTGAGCGCAGCGCTGGGTTCTTGTGGGTCATTTCCTCCTTGCTTACTTTACGTAGCCCCGCAGTAATGGCTTCGCCTTTGTTCAACTCTTGGAAAACCGAAGTCATAGAGCCACCACCAGTGCTCGGAAGAGGTGGGGCTACCACCGGGGGTGGTGGGGGCGGCGGGGCCGGAGAGGATGCGGCACCAGTCGGAGCAGGAGGCGGAGCGGATCCCGAAGCGGCACCAGGTCGCTGATAGTTCTTAATGTCGCACCCTTTGGGATTCCACGACAAGCCGGTACGGTGGTAGGTTTTAACGTACTCTGCCAAGTCGGTCAGCATGGAAATAAACAGTTTTACCCATTCAATATGTTTGGGGTCCTTATCTTTGAACGTTTTCAGCACTCTATTGACGTAAAACTGGGCGCTATCCTTCATATCCTGGATGTACGGCACCGGGGTAGGTTCAATCACGATCCAGCCAAAGGCTCCCACCCCTTCGCTGATGGCGGATAGTTCCTCAAACAGAGCTTTGTCGGCACGGTGTCGAGTACGGATTTCGTCCGTATTGGAAATGCATTCCTGAAGCGGCTTAAGACTGTCCGTGAACCCGGAATCAGTCATTGGAGGTAGGCGTACCTGGGATGCCATCAAGATGAAGTCGCGTTGGAGTTGGACCAGACGTTGGATGACTTCCGCTTGTTCTTGAACTGCACCACCCAATGTTTGCGAAGCGTCAAGGTAATGCTTCACCGAAGTGGCCATGAATTTGTCATAGGCTACGACCGACAAGGGCAGTTCCACTTCGGCGGCGGTAGCAGGAGAGGTCTCTGCAGCAACACTGTTGGGACTTTTGGTATCGAGGGTAGTCGCGGAACCGCTGGCTTGAGTTTGTACAAATGTTTCCAGACGTTGGGTGGCCGTCTCCAAACGACGGATGAGCGAATGGAAAAGCTCTTGTTCTGAGCTCATGATGACACCGGTGAATAACACGTTGACCTTGTAAAATAACCCAGTAAGAACCTATGCCGTAAAGACGAAGATGAGAGATCGTGCGGAGTCAGTCAAAGGACAGGGATAATAGAAATAAAAAAAAAAGAAGAAGACAGCACAATAGGCATAGACCCAGCGATATAGCTCTCAGAAAGTGGCTACACCCATAGCAAGCAAGTGGACCTATAGCGCTTTGTAGCAGCATAGCTTGCCATACCACAGTCGGACTGTTTACGAGAGAGTTGTGCTATGAGATGGAGCCAAGGCCAATTATAGTGGCCAGTCAACGTGAAGAATGTATCAGGTATGGGTGTAACGAAAAAAAAAAACGGTCCCATACAGCTTGAGGGCATTCCGGCGACTGATCCCACATTGTTTGTCGGAGCAATGCTTTAGAGTGCGTTTACCGACCGGATTGCCAAACTGTAAGCAAGCGGTTTCGAATATAGCTGAATTTAGTTTATCGATATCTCCCTGGAGGCTATCCTTCGCCTCACCTAACACATAATGGCCGGAGTTGAATCACTAACCTCACCATTGGTTGGAGCAGGGAAAGTCAATTGTATCCCACAAGCGTAGCTAGCGGAGTATAGTCGAGCAATCCGACTAGATTAGACCGAGGTAAAGGCAGGTATAGGATTCTACATACTCAAGGGGATTACAGTGTAGGATTTGGCAGCACATACTTATTTACTCCATAAACCGTATTTGTAACCCCAGAATAACGGAAATGGGCGTCGCGTGTCACTGAAAAATCGCGATACCCATACCTTTATGTGGGCAACTGGAGTCCTTTTTAACGACGTTGCTTTGGATAGAGGTCTACATGTACCATTCGAAATTTTACTTTAACACTACCACTTCAATTCAGTGGAAAGAAGCAAGCAATTAAGACTATACGTGGATGAAGTTAATTCGGCTATCGAACCTCTATATACCCTGTTATTAAGGTCTGATATGAATATCGTTATCTAGATTAGTATAATACTATAGAGCACTGGCCGTGACTATGGCAACGTAATAGAATTTGGCGTAGTGCCTACCAGTATGCGAGAGTGTGAAGGAAGATCCCAATAACATTACCTATCTACATCACTTTGGTTGGACGAACTTGTTGAATTGTTTTACTGCGTTGCAAATAGCAACTAGGAAGAAAGGTATGACTCGTATTGTACTTTTCTAATTCAGTCATTCTGTTTTGTTAAGGTTTTTTTAGGTTCATTTTTTCCTTGCCGGTCCGGTTTGGCATACGGTCGTCGTTGTGAGGTGGACACAAATCACCCATTATATCCTACCGTCGCCATCCATAGGGTCGTTAAACGTTACTATTACGTATTCACAACTCGCATGTCCCACCCATGGAGAGCGAAATCGAAACCCACGTTGATCTACTGGGTTCCTCCAAGGTGAAGGACCGGGCCCAAAGTGTCGCATGGCTTATCCGAACTATTCAGCAGGACACGGCCCTGGCGCAAGTGCGCGGTGTCCTCGCCGAACGACTGGTCACCAATGTCCTCCTCTGGCAAAGACAGGAGCTGGCAAGTGTCCGCCGAAAACTACAGTTGTATAGCGTGGCCCCCACCGACGAGACTGAGCAGCCTGACATGTTTTTATTTCTGTATGACTCACGAGATATCCTACCAGCCACGCTGACCCGATGCCGAAACCATATACAACAGCTCGCGACCAACTTCCACGCGTTACTATCCCAGTTGGTTCGGGTACTGGATTATACCACCGCTAAACCGTTGATCCAGCACCTTATGTGTACCATACAAGCCTGTCGACAGGTGCCACCGGTGCTTGTTGATTCTACGATCTCGAATTCATCGAGAGAAACTCGACGCCCAAAGAAACGCCATTTGCTTGTCGAGAAAAAACAGAACCGAGCCACCAATTTATTGCAGCCGATCGAACTGAGCACACTACGAACCCTGCTGTTGTTACTTGCTACTCCCGCCGTGGTGAGCCAGTTATCCGCTCGAGTATGGTTCCAACTGCTGGAGTTGACATTGGTAGTGCTCAAAAGCCTTGCCCCTACTCCAACCGACCAGATTATCCCCAATATTTCGGGCCTGGAGAGTACAGAATACGCACACGTGTTCTTACTCTTGGTGCAATCCCATCCGGATTTAGCGGCACAGCATTATTCTACCCTTGTGTCATTTTTTACCGCCTATTTTTCCCACTGTGGTCAGGAAGGGAGCTGCCATATTTACATTGTTTCGGCCCTGACCCACCTCTTATTGTGCGCTAACGTGGCTACTAACCATGTGCACCTCACACAAACTTTGGTGAGTAAGGTGTGTCCTCCGATTACTCACCTTTGGACTCTGGCACGCCCACCCAACTTGAAACTCGCCCTTTTACAATGCCTATACGTATTCCTGACAATTGCTACAGGGAGTGATCTCCGCGTGGTACACCAACAACTATGGTCGTTCGAACCGGCTTGTTGGTCAACAGCAGCCAAAGGTGACCCTCAGATTTTACTTCCCACTGCACAGTCCGGACTAGTAGCCAGTTTACCTCGCGTGCTAGCACAGCTTTATGTGGCTGTCAAATCAGAATGGACCAACCGGCAAGGCATTGGACCTTTCGAGACCAGCGTTCTGGACTGGTCCAGGATTTTCCACGCTCTTACTAGAGCCAAAATCCACCCAGGCAGGCAATATTCCCACCCCTCTGGTGGGGCTCGACGGCAGGGCCTTTTTCAACTTGATCACCGTCACACAGATTTAGAAACCTACAGTGCATGGCTCTTTGCCGAGTTCTCAGCCCAGGTGTGTTACACCTGCATGATCTTGCGCTCGCACCTACCAGAAGCCGACCCCCTTGTTGGAGTTAGCCCGGTACTGACCAAAGTGGACAACTCCAATCACTCCAACGTCAGTACCGGCGATGGAGCGGGTCGATTGAAGCGAACCTTCGCCGAACTGCAGGAGAGTACAATTACTAATGTAAACTCCGACCCACTGTCCAGAGCCAAGAATCTTTCAGGACAAGCGTCCAGTACACAATTTTCGTCAACGACTTTACCTTCGGTGGTGGACCCACTGACCGCTCTTCTCGAAGGTATGCTGCGACCGAAATTGGTTACACCATCACTTCAGCGACAACAACTATGGTGTACGATTACCGTGACGTGGTTACTGGCTCGATTCCGAGTTAACCATCTCGTTTTTTCGATAGCCACGTTGATTGGGCAGCCCACCATATTCCATAAGCCTGTGGGGCAACTCACGACCCACTGGGCTTGTCTAGGCCTCATGAGTTTCTTCCTTACCGCACCTAATACACTATCCACTTTGCGCTGGAGTGCGATGCACGAAACCCCTTATTTTCATCCCGATCAACCGTTGGTGTGGACACCAGTATGGATCAACTTGGTAACCCGAGTTAGCGAGAGTTACCATCAGCCCCTCGTCCAAAAACTCTATACCTGTACGCTCCTGGCGTGGCTGGGTTCGTCTTGGTGCTATGAAGTGAACCGTGGGTTACTTTGGGATACACTACACCGACCTCTGCCCAACCCCGTTATTCTCCCATTAGGGAACGCTGGGTTTAGCGAAAAGTTTTCGGACGCCAACCCAGCGATATCATCACCCGAGGAGGGACTCGAGGATGATACTAATATGTTACTCCCCTGGTGGGCCCATCGACCATGGACTTGTATGCTATGGAGTTTGTGCGCACGTAGGTGGCGAACCAAGGAGCACACATTAACTGCCCTACTCTCCAAAGCTGTGTCCAATTTCCCACTGGTTCGGTCGGCCATACGACGCTTGCTGGGAAACCTAACCGACCTGGTCGACCATAATCTTTCCCGGGACCAAAATCCAGATTTTAGGCCCTATTTCCTTGTGATGAGTCAGTGTCTCCTTTTTCTGGGTCTACCCGTGCCGAACACGATGTCTTTTCGCCACTTGCCTTACCCCTTCACCAGTGACAGCGCCTTGCATTGCTTTACGGATGCCTTGCTCTATGTGCAAACTAGCTGGTATCAAATCTGCACGTTGTCGACAGTGCGCCCCAATCGTTCACCATCCGACCGTATTAGTCTACCCCCTGTAGAAGTAAACCGACACATGGTACCGGTGGTCCATTCCCTTTTTCGTCAACTGCTGTTGCCACTGCTGAACGATTTTAAGGGACAGTGCGGCCTGGATAATGCAAGGATCACCCAGGAACCCTCGTCCGATATCACACACCCACGGATTTTGCTCGTGGCGTTAGCAGTCTCGGTGCAGATTTATTATTACTTCCACCAATCTACGGAGGAATTTGATTGGGATGGAGATATTCAAACTGATTTAGTGAACATGGTCCGGTTGGTGTTGGAATATGCCATGACTCCCACCACTAAATGGTGCCACAATCCAGAGATGCGTAAATTGTTATATAGTTTTATTACTGGTCTAGTTCCTATTCTCAATATCGGGGATTCAGATAGTGAGGCGCATCACTTATTACCGCGTCCCCCTAAACAGGCGCCCGCACTCTCTGTAAAACTCATTCCACTTGTGTTGACATTTATAGAGCATTTTGCTAGATCTATGTTCGACACACCTCGTAATTCCTCATCAATGACCAACGATCCGGTGGAAGCTTTGAAAGTATCCGGGATTAACGAGATCTCACCGGTAACATCTTGGGGAATCTGGTCGAGCCAGCCAGTTGGGCCTGTGTCTATTACGCGGGAACACATGATACCTACCCTATTCCAATCTATCCGTACCAACTCATCGACAGGGCTTACAATGCTCGGGTCCGAATCCATGAGTCACATGTTTTCTTACCGCAACGAAGTGGAGGACCAAGACAGTGGCCAGCATCGGATGGGTCCACCTAGTAGCGACTTTGATTTTTCGTTTCCCGCCCCTTCGACTTCTACATCAGAGTGCGGTGGGTTGACCACTTCTGTGATACCAGATTCGGTCATCACCACCGAATTATGGGTTCAGGAGGTTTTCCCCCTCTTGTGTAGCGTACTATGCTTCAGTGTTCCCTCTCGTGATAAGGGCGTGGCACTCTTACTCAAGCTATTGGGCAACGTCGGCAAATGCCAATTTTTATCCCTACTGCCGTACTTTACCCAATGGGCGACTGCCACTGACCTACTGCAAGGATCAGATCATATTATGGCGGGCGGTCGGCCTGGGGCGGGAACAACGACGGCGAATTGGCGTACGTTATTTGAACAAATCGGTCCGTTGTTAGCGATACCGATACTGGGTCGCAATCCGTGGTTTCTGGCCGCCTTACTTACCTTGGTTCGTGCCAGTATGGTTCACCTAGCCCAGGAGATGTCCGGTTTTGATGGTACTTGCGCCTCCCAGGGTACTCCTCCAGCGTCACTACGCGATTTACTGGACAACATCGGGTATATCCTAGCATGGTCCACGCAGAGGTGGAAAAAAGTGCCAATAGGTTCGGCGCCATTCTTTCCGGTGTTTTGCGATATAATAATCGACTTACAACGCATAATGTCAGCCAATTCAGCGCGTCAGGTGCCACAGAACGTGGAATTGGTTACCCTGTCTAATAAGATGTTTGAAGATATCGTCAAACATTCCCCGGTGGATCTTTTCTGTGGCTTTCTCAACGGTACCGATATGAACCAACGATTATTTGCCCTCTCTACATTACCGCGTTGGTTATCCACTCTAGATCCAGAGGATGTGGCTAGCTGCGTTCAATCATTATGGTCAACGATCTCTGTACCTTGTGTACAAGAGAGAATGTGTGACCTCCAGCGCAAGGCCATGGACCAGGGACTTCCCCCTCCGCTGGGCTTGGAACACGCCGAAGCCATGATATGGGAAGAATCCGAGGAGGACCGAGAAGGGCATACTTGGGAACAGTGGGCTAGCACCATCGTCACGCAAAGTTCATTAATGGTTCATTTGCCGTGGCCTGTGCCCGCATTGGTAGTCGACCAGGTTAGGCATGGGGAATGGTTTGTCACTTTTCTTCCGCATATCTCAATCGCTAATCAGCATATAATAACCTTTACCTTCGACGACCTAGTCGCTAGGCATTTTTATTTCTACCGAACTCAGCTGTTAGACAGCGTTACTCAGGTGTCGGGTTGTTCCAATCTCTCATTGGTCAATATGGTCTCCATTACGTCCTTGGTGGCGGAGAAAACGTTGGGTTTGGTATTACCCCTTTTCGAAATCAACGACTCCTCCGAGGCTCCCCAAAAGTCCTATCAGCTATGGCTGCCTTACCGCGGTATGGGATGCCTTGGCACAACAGAGGTGCTCGATTTTCTGAACCGTTTAAAGCCGTCCTTAGTCACCCAGGCACTTCTAACGACTGAACTCACCTTGGCAGCTAAGGTATTAGAGTGCCTCGATTATACTTGTGCATCTGTCAAAACCAGTTTACAGCACACTTCAACCCTAGGCGTATCAAAGTCTAATTCCCTGGCATCTCCCGACTTGTATTCTGCCATCATGGCTTTATCTTACGCCCTCACGGGTTCCAGCAGAACCACAGATTGGCTAGGCCACACGTTACAAGCCGACAACGCAACTGATTTATCCAAATTGGGAGCGGCTGTATATCAAGATTTTCTGGCGGGCGGTTGTTCGGAAACAGTGCTTCTTGATTCAATGAACCGCCACCGCGTGTTGGTGTTTGTACAATTGTTGCAAAACGTATACGACCCCATACTAGGTAACCCTGAACGGTGGCTCCCACTCTTATGTCGGGATTTACGCCTGACCATTACGCCTGCAGATTCTCACTCTCCAACCAGGGAGTGCTCTGCACTATTCCAGTCCTTGGTCAAAGCGTCTAACTATAACGTACATTCTAATTTTGCTCAGATTTGGCTGACGGAGCTTTTCGAAATCCTTGTTCGAGGTAATCGACCAGTCCTCGTCACCCCAGCGGTATCCACCACATTGCACTGCGCACTGCGTGGCCTTCGAGCGTTTGTTAAGCATCACGGTTTCCCTAACGTGCAAGCCTTTCTTACTATTCGAACCTTGGTACGAATTCTACGGAAATTACACCAACAGATTTTGTTGCACAGTTTATCGAACCTGGCAGAGGCCACACGTTTGGTGGCCTTGTTTACCATGGTAATGGCGATGACCCCCGCTTCCCAATTGACCCACCCATTTATTCTACGTAGTATCCTGAATATCCTAAGCCAGTGGGTGCCTGCCCATCCCTTGGTGGGCCTTGCTGCGTTTGTACTAACGTCTCAGCTGTTGGACATGTACCAATATCAAAATCAGGAGGAAACGGGTCTCTTTTGGAGGTTACTCCGGGAAGTTGTTCCGGTGTACGAAATTTGGCTACGTGCACCTCATCAAGGGTCCGGCCAGACCGTATGGCAGTACCTGATGGCCCTAAGCATCCATGCCAAGCAATTGTTATGTACCACTTGGGGTACAATACACAACTGGGTAACCGGGGTCACTGAATCTAGTGTGTGGTTCACCACGTTTGCGATGTCCGCGCCGTGGGATGTAAATGCCCGACCATCGGGTACGGGGAACGAGTTTTCATGGCTCGACCAAGAAGGAGGCGATACCCAGGTCACCAACATGTGTAAAACGTGGCAACATGCCATGGAATGCTGTACAGAACCCTGGCTCCGGTTGTTGCTGGTCGAACGCATCTGTCATGCTTTCGTTCAACAGAGTGCAACGTGTGATATGCGTACGCTCGTCACTCATCATCCCGAATTAGCAAGTCAGCTGTGGCGATACATTCACTACATACTTTCTCTGCAAGGCGTTTCCCAAACTTGTGGGCTGATGTCAGGAACTCGACATAACCCTCCACAACTCGACGAATTTCTCTACTCGGTGGTCTTAGCCAATGTAGCTAATGTGGGACCATTTGCCAAACAATACGGTATCTATTTTCTCTCCTTGGATCTTTCGGTGGATACATTGTACCAAAATCTAACCAAAAATTTGCAGCGGTCCCTGCGCCAGTATCCCAAGTTGGCCCCCAACGACGTGTTGGATAAGTTGGTGGTAGATGCCCTAGAACCATTGCTTTTTTCCACCAACCCGGCTATAGCTGAAGGGGCGTTTAGTTACGTGCTGGACACGGCAGCCCATTACCAAACTTTGTTCCCACACTCAGTGGATACGGACGACCGGCAACCAACGTCAACCTTTATCGAAACCCTAACGGGATTTTCCGAAGGGGCGGACCCTGCCTTAACCGAGAAAGTCTCGGAAACTACCAGCCGAGCATCCCTACAGACTGTAATGTTCACCCCGGAAAATTTCGATGACACGCTGGCGCAATTGGTAAGCACAATGGCGAACCTGAGCCATCGCTCAACCTTGTCTTCCCTGGTGCGTTACCCCGTATTACTGGATCCACGCCAGAGTGGGTTGTTCCGCACTTTATTCCCGTTGGTAGTGTACTCCACTCTGCAGGAGGAATACCAAGAAAATCGCACGTCTGCCGATGAGGACACTTGGCAGGCATTACTGCTACACTACGCTCGGTCCTGTCTGTCTCGGGCGGAGCTTTTCACGCCGAACCAATTGGGCGTGTGGTTGGAGACGTATTCATTTTTATGCCAATTTCCTCACCCAAGCTCTCCAAAGGTGCCTTACACCAGTGCTTGGTTACCCATTGACCACGCATTACTGGCCCAGGTAGCCCTACGACAACCCCGTTTGACGTTTGCCCTGTTGCATACCGAGTTGGCCGTCACAGATCTTTGTGCAACTGGGTCGGCGACATATCCTCAAGATTTCGTGAACCCCGAGGGACAGAATACCTTGCCCGCCAAGGTGCAACATTTACTTACCGAGGTATACACCCGCATGGAAGATCCTGATGCGTTTTACGCAATTCCTTGTCCTGTGTTTAGCCATCGCTACGTTTTAAACCGATTGCAACGTGAGCACAAGTGGCCCACTATGTTGGGGGTACTGGAAGGTGTTGGTCCTTGTAACCTAACGGAAGGTGAGACCTACGCTGGCAATTTCAATCTACGCCAGACACTGGCCCGAATCGGTTACCACCAAACGTTATCTGTCAACCACCCTAGCGTGACAACGAAGACTGATACACCCTTGGAGCAGTGGGAAACCTATGTAACCCAGGCTTGGCAATTGCAGCACTGGGACTGGGACCTTCCGGACGTTTGTAATGCCGCCCTAATTGTTACTGCTGGTGGTGAGTCCTCCAATATTCTGTCAGAAGCTGGTACCGAAACACTGTTCCAAGCCATTATATATCGCTGCCTGCGATATCTTTTCCGCCCTGAAGACGGAGGTACACCAGAAGAAATGTTGGCCCACTGGAAACCTATTACCTGGCCACACCCAACCGGCTTAAATCTTGAGAACGTTGGACTCGCGGGTATATCTCCCAGTATATCATCCACATTAACCGAAAAATGGGAGCCCCAAAACCGGTGTAAACGACAGCTGTTACGCTACTTTGTTCTAACAGATATGGAAAAAATCCTGGCACTGTTTCAAGGTCCTGCGTCGTCACAGCAAGATCAACCGAGTCACATCTCGACACTGGTGGAACGATGGGAGCACCAAAGGACCATACTGGAAGATAATATATCCTTTGAGGAACTGCACTCGCTTTTGCTCCTGCGTCACCACTTGCTCGAGGCCGTGTTAGACCATTTCCCATACTCAACGGAGTCTCCCCACTCTTCAGCTGGTACACCTCTTACTCAGGAGTTGAAGGGTTCAACGGAAGTACAACGCTGGTCCCGAATGCGGAATGGTATGACTCTGACCCATCTCCAAGTGGCGCGCACCACAGGACACGCTCAGATTGCTTATAATTTGGTCATGGCCAACCAGGAACGAACCACTTTCACCCGCCGGGACACACAGACGGCCCTGGAGGATATGTTTTTTACCGTGCAGTTACGCCTTGTCGAGGCCAAGTTGTACTACCAATGGCGGGAACCGGACGTGGCCATCCAGTGTCTCCAGGACACCTTGCGGCGGGTAGGTACCCTGGGAGACAAGGTAACAACGCTGACCAACCTCCACTACGAGTCACCAGAAAATCATGTCACACTCCGCATTGATACTCAGGAACTGGCCATGTCCTCCGCCCAGGTGCTGGCCCTGTTACGGGCGCAGGTACTTACCAAACTTGGTAAATGGCAAGCCGCGCTGAGGGCCAAACGCCCCGAAGTGGTTCTCAAGGACTATTTTCAAGTAGCCACGGAAGCCATGGTATCGGAGGGATTCCTGTCGCACACCCTACCGTTTCGGGAACAATTATGCCAGGATCCTTTGGTCTCCCGTCGGTTTGCGTCACCCTTTTACACCCTGGCGACTTATGCCCAACAACAGTACGAAAACAACCTCCGTTCGGAATCGGTCCAGGCCCTGGTCAAGATGGTGGACTCCAAAACCAAAGAATTGGAAACTTGTACCAGTTTATTGGGATCTTCCACCGGACGTGGTGGGCTGCGTAGTCAGTCGCGGGGAATTTCCGACCCACGGCAACGCGAAATTCAGGAAAAACAGCAACGTCGGTTACGTTTGCAACTGGACCAGGATCGTCGGGAACTGGAACGAGTTCAACAACACCGAACAGAGTTTTTACTGGAGAGCCTGCGTAATTTTGCTCGTTGTTTGGAATTAACCACATATTATGACCAGTGTGTATACAACCTCTGCGCCCTGTGGTTGTCCCACTACCGCGACGGTAGGATCAACGACCTCATGGCCAAGTTGCTGCCTGACTTGGCCAGTCATAAATTCGTAGGCCTCATCTACCAAATATCGTCCCGGTTGAATACGGATACTACCCCGTTCCAAACGGTGTTACGTATATTGGTTGAACGTATGGCTACGGAACACCCGTACCACTGCATTTACCAATTGTTTGCCCTACGGAATAACGCCTTTATGGACAACAACCAGGGTCAACGGCGGGGTGCCATGACCAACGGTGCTTCCCAATTGGCCAAGGAAGGGTCGGTGGCCCAGCGTAGCGCAGTGGCTACTAAGATTATCCAAAAATTGTTCAGCAACCCCGCATTGGCCAAAATTATTCGTGAAACGGAGCAACTAAGTTTGGCTTACATCGAGTTGGCCTATACGAAAATACCAAAGGGAACGGGTCCGGGAGGAAGCACCCCGACCGTATTCACCATGAGCAGTCGGCAACGAATCTCGGCCCTACCGGCTATGGAGCACATTCCTGTGGCCACTTTCCAATTACCCGTCAACTCACAGGCCCGGTACACCCAAGGGAGTTTTCCTACTATCCAACAGTTCGATAAACAGTACCGTACGGCGGGAGGAATTAACTTACCCAAGATTATTAAATGTTACGGGAGTGACGGTCGTACTTATCGCCAATTGGTCAAGGGGCAAGACGATCTACGCCAAGACGCGGTTCTGCAACAGCTGTTTGAACTGGTGAATACTTTACTTATTCGACACCGTACCACTCGACAACGACAACTGCAAGTCCGCACCTACAAGGTGATACCCCTGACTCCCCGCAGTGGCGTTCTACAATGGGTCACCAATACCTTACCTTTGGGAAATTGGTTGAGTGAGGCTCACCCTCGGTATTACCCCAAGGATTTGACACCTCACGATTGTCGAAAACTGATGGTGGAAGAACACCGCCGTGCGCAGTCCACCCCAGAAAGTCGGCGGGAGGTTTACCAAAGTATTACCAATCGATTCCACCCGGTATTTCGCTATTTTTTCCTCGAGTCTTTTGCCACCGATCCCCAAGTGTGGTACCAACGACGTTGTCAATACGTGCGTAGTGTAGCGGCGGCATCTATGGTGGGTTACACTCTAAGTATCGGAGATCGACATGCTCAAAATATTCTCGTGGATCTCCACACTGCGGAAACCGTCCACATTGATTTAGGTATCGCCCTAGACCAAGGCAAGTTGTTACCTACGCCGGAATTGGTACCGTTTCGGCTGACGCGGGATATGGTGGACGGTTTAGGTGTCCAGGGTACCCAAGGTCTGTTTCAGAAATGTAGCGAGGCTACCCTGGGGGTGTTGCGGGATCAGGTGCAACGAATTGTGACGGTGTTAGACGTGCTTAAATTTGACCCGCTTTACCTCTGGACTCTGTCGCCGGCGGTGGTGCAGAAAATTCAGAGAAAACATCGTGAATTGGCTGGGGCAGACGATGTAGAATTGGGCGTAGGTGGGGATAATCCTGAAGTAACGGGTGCGAAACTTGGGACGGAGGAACACCACGGAAACCCTGAAGCTGAGCGGGCGATCTTGAACGTCAAACGGCGGTTGGTGCAAGATTTGAGTGTGGAGTGTCAAGTGAACGAATTGGTCCAGACTGCTACCGACCCACAGTATTTAGCTCGTATGTTCCCCGGTTGGCAGCCCTGGATGTAAATTGTTTGGAGAGTGAGAGGGATACTCCTGTCGATTGGAAGTATTCTGTTCGAATGTTGGTGAAAAAAACCCATGCGATTCTAGTGAAATTAGTGTCTCTTTTGTTTAAGCGCTGTTATCATCAAGGTGCTGGTTTTCAAGGGTGGGTTTTATAAAAGACTTTTTGAAAACTGTGAATATCATCCTGTCCAGATATTAATGGTGGTAAAATAATAGCATCTGGCCCCCATAAGGTCCCAAAGAGGGGCTATGCCATGGCCTACATTATTGCCAGAGATGCTGTAGAAGTGGTAACTGTTACCGCAGTTACTTCGAGCTATGTTTTACTGGTTGTCGGTATATCCCGCCACTTATGTGCCTTCAGTATACGCACAGGTTGGAATAGAACCACTGGACATTATCTTTGGTTGGTTTAGGTGTAGTACTTTTTATCTGCTTTACATGGCAAGGTTAATTCGTTGTACGAATCCTTAGCACCCTCTCTCTTAACGGTCACGCCTGTAGTGTTATTAATCCATTTATCCTTATTACTCAGATTACTGTTGTTACTACTCCGCTACATAACGGCATTCCACCATGATTGAACAGGCAAAATACGCTCAGCTTTACCAATGTCTGGAACTGACGGCCATTCCCAGTGGGAGTGACTCTACCTCTGTTGACTTGACCAACGACACCACCACTCTAGTGGATCCTGCGGAACAAGACCAAGCCCGGGAGTTTCTTCATGCCTGCAAAGTACTAGTGGTGGGAGCGGGTGGACTAGGCTGTGAAATACTGAAAAACCTCGCACTCTCCGGGTTCACCAATGTACACGTTATTGACATGGATACCATTGACCTTAGTAATTTGAACCGGCAGTTTCTATTCCGGACCAAGGATATCGGACGACCGAAAGCCACGGTGGCGGCCGAGTTTTTGCAACGGCGTCTCCAAGGGATCAAGGTTACCCCTCATTTTAACCGAATTGAGGACAAGGACGATGCTTTCTACCGCCAGTTTGACTTGATTGTGTGCGGGTTGGACTCGGTCGAGGCCCGTCGTTGGATTAATGCATTGGTGGTCCAGTTAAACGAATCCGGTACGGTGCTGCCTTTGATAGACGGCGGGAGTGAAGGGCTGGGAGGGCAAGCCCGGGTTATTCTCCCACCCCATACCTCCTGTTACGAGTGTTCGTTGGATCTGCTCAAAAAGCAAACCGTATATCCACTTTGCACTATTGCCAATACCCCACGGTTACCCGAACATTGCATCGAATGGGCATCCGTGGTGGGGTGGCCCGAACATGCCCCCGGGGAGCCTCTGGATACCGATAATCCCGACCACTTGCGTTGGCTTTACCAAACGGCGTTGGATAGAGCCCAACAGTTTGGTATTCCCGGGGTTACCTATTCTCTCACTCAAGGGGTTGTTAAAAACATCGTACCAGCGCTTGCCTACACCAATGCCATCATTGCCGGCGCCTGCGTCAACGAGGCGTTGAAATTGGTAACGTGCTGTCAACCCACCCTAGACAATTACATGATGTATACCGGTTCCGATGGCATTTATACTTATACCTACAAATACGAGAAACGACCGGATTGTCCCGTGTGTGGACGTGAAGCCAAAGTAATGAGTGTACACCCAAACACTACCCTAGAAAAATTTCTAGAAATCTTGTCGGATACGCCTGATATTCAACTACAAAATCCGAGCGTTGGGGTGAGGGGTCGCTCGCTCTATATGCAGAGTCCACCCCCGCTGGAAGCGGCCACCCGACCCAATTTAGAGAAACCCCTTTGTGCGCTAGTGGACGATGGTGATGAAATGGTAGTGACCGCCAAGGCACTGCCAATTTCTCTATTGATTCGGATTAAATTTATAACCGACTCGTCCGAAAGCACCCAGTGAAAATTGTATGGCAGGGAAAAATGACCCGAATGTTTCCCTCTTCCACATAATGGCGACTGATAATCTGTACTGTAGCACAAGTGCCGAATATTGTCACCTCACTAGTAAATTCGTTTGTACCATATACCTTTCTTTTCCAAGACTTAACCCGCTGCCAGCCACATCATTGGGAGATGGCAAGTTCAATTGGTACAGATAAAAAGAGTCAACCATACACTGCTTTTATTCATGTCAGTCTCCACTGGGAATCAGGGCTCAGTCACCCAAAATCATGACGTACAAAAATCTTTAAAAAAAAAGAAATAGAAAAAGAAATAAAATCATGGAAATGGGAGGGTAGTATACACATCGCGCGTCATCACAACCGGCGAGCCTCTTTTCCCATCCCCAGATTCAAAAATAAACTAGAACTGTTTACCTAGTTCAACCTTGCGACGCAGGGCATTTTCGGTACGATAAATAAACGCATCCAGGAGTCCCGCCACGGTAAAGATACCGCCTACAATAGCACACAGGCTGGTAAGAAAGTGCGACAGCGATTTCTGATGTTCGGTGTAAACCACCCGCATGGGCGAGATGTCATAGTGGAAAAAGACACCCGTGTTACCGCCGGTGAACGGAAGAGCCAAGTACTGTTTGGCGTGCTCAGTCACTGAATACTGGTTGGACATGATGGTGGGCTTGGAGAGATAATTGAGTTCGGTTCCGACGACTTTGAGGAAGTATTGGAATTGTAAATCACGAACCGGTGCAACCTTTTTGGAACCGTCCAGTGGGTTTACCATGTTGGGATACTTTTGCCCAAAGGACAAGTGGTTGATGGTGTGCGAAAAATCATAGTCCTTGGGCATGTACGAGTACACCGTATGGATATGCATGTTGTCGTGAATAGAACTTTCTCCGGCCATGATGTGGAAGTTACCCGCTACTTTGTTTACCGAGACGAACCCGTGGATGATACAACCTTCCTTGGATTGCTGCGCCAATTTTTGTTTCCAATTCTCCTGGACGCACTGGTCAAACTCGTCTGGATTGACAAAGGCCCATCCTTGGTTACGGTAAGCTTCGTGGACGTCATCGCAAGTACGACAGCAGGTTTCCCCCGAGGGTAGTTTGGCCCCGTAACAAGACCCACATTTGGACTTGTCTTTGGTGTCGGCTAATCCCTTTTCTTCCGTGGAAACCGATAACTGCTGGGGTCCACGTTGGCTGTCTCGTTTCTCGGAAATACGATTCCCCATGGCGTCCAGTCGGATTTTGAAAATGTCATGGTCGACACTCGCTTCTTGTTCACCCGTGGAATCCATAATGTCCAAATTGAGTAGAAAACAAGGTGCATGAGGGAAAGTGATGTTGACGTTAATGACCATCTTTTCCCCGCGCACTTTGTCTACAACCAATTGGGGACGCATTTCCACCTCCCGGTAGTCGGAAAACGCGGATACCAGTAGACATAGGATAAGTAACGAACTCACCACAGTGACTACCAAAATCAAGTAAACAGAGTCCCGTGAGGGTTGGCCAGGCAATAACACCAGAAAAGGACAAATGTACGATATTGTGTTAGTCTAAAGCAATGCTTTTTCCGAGTTCTTCTCCCACGAGAAGGAATTCATCATTCCTCTAGAGTAACTGACCTGAGGGTTGTTCATTGACGGCCTACTTCCAAGGAAGAGTAATTGCTATTTATCAAAGCCATGTGGGTAGACTATTCATTCGACAAGGTACTTACCAATGGCACCAGACAGGGTTTTGGTGCTGAAATCGTCCAAAGTTTTGGCATACGCATCAAAACGACGCAGCCGATTCGAAAAGGAGGCACCGTGTTTCGCCATGACCGTCAAGCAAGAAAAACCTTTCAATACCCGACAAAGGTAAGAGATGCGGTAAAACAGGTAGCCAACGGGTGAGTGTACAGCTCACACACTGTTTTTTCTACAAAAGAAGACAAGGAGCAATACGAAACGGATAACCACCACAATATTTAAGTTTCTCTTTTAAACCCACATGAAAATAACAAAGAACAGAATAGAAAAGAAACGGAGAAGGAGCAAGAGCGATAAAGGCCGCACCAATTCATGCTCTCCTTATTCTGCTGTATTGGGTGGGGATGGAATCGGAACATAGGGCCTTCCCTGTAGGATCAGGTCCCGCGCCTATCACCCTTTCTATTATTTCTACCGAGATTTTAACCCTCACTTTAGGCGTGCTTCCTCTCCCTTTCCTTCCTTTCCGTTGAACGAAGAGGGCAGCGGGGGCTTTGGTTGGGGGGGGGTGCTCATATGAGAATATCGCTTGGTCGTACATGTACAACTCTGGTTTTTTTCCTCCCATTAACACACACACAAGGCGAAACAGCGTTTTTTTTTGCTTCTATGCAGGAAATACCAAAATGTCTCCGCAGGTATCAACAACATCCATGGATAATATATAGTCTCCAGTGTACATTTTTATCACAGATGTCCAGATATTGATATCAATCAGTGGAAAAGCAAGATATGTAATTTATTAGTGATTAATGGGTTACAGATGACAAGTGAAAAAGTTGGACAGGGCGTCTGCTGGGCCACAATGTAGAATGCTGGTATGGAAGGAACAAACTCCCATATTATATGTTAGGATTGCGGAATACGTGAACTGTGGTTCCCTGGTGGACCACTTAACCGTTCGGGATGCTTGGCATGGGCCGCAGCCAGTTTAGGGTCAATCTGTAGAGCCAGGAATTCAAGCCGTGTGGAACATAGCAACGTAAGATGGGAACAACGACAATCAGAAAACCAAGTAGCGAGGGTTAATAAAACAGAATGTGCGAGGGAGTTGGTCAGTGCAAAAATCATTGACAAATTTACATGGATTTGGGTCTCGTTATGATTGCCCACTTGGCAAGGTGGTAAGATGCCCACCGCACTTCATGTCCAGGTGTCATATCAGCACTGCCTTTGGGATGCGGTCGACTTACCTGTAAAAAGAAACCAAAAGCAGGATTAGATTCTGGAGACTGCGGGAGATGTTTCGCCCCCAGTGGTGATTTAGGTCGGTGTTTCTCGGCGAGGGATACCGGGGGCGTTCTACGGTGTTGGTGTATTGTTTGTGATCTTGCGAGGGGACTAGTGGTAGTAGATACGGTGCGACGCCCTGGCAGTGTACTCGAATGGGATAAAGTAGAAGGCAGTATGCTTGACCTTCGGGATGGGCTGACAGTGTGTATCCTTGATGAAGCGGCCCGAGCTTGGTGGTAAATTTTCTGCATAGCGGTCATTTGCCGCTTCGATGTTGACTTTTCGACTCGAAACTTGTTTATCCCCAGCCCAGATTTTAGCACCTGCGGGGCTAAACCGGTCACCACCAACTGACGAGTTTTGCGTTGCCGAGCTTCCGTTTGATAGGCTCCCCGAACACGGGCTGCGGCGCGTTCCACTTTGCGGGCCTTTTCCTCTTCGCATCGGTGAAAATGGTCCCGCCAGGAGCTGTGGTCGTCCTTGCGAATAGCCGCCGTGTTACCCAGGGCCTCTGGGGGAAAGTAGATTTCACACAAGTGTTTCCAATAGTCATCAGTGTGTGATTTAAAATGCGGATTGTGTAATTCTAACCTTTGTAGCTGGGTTCCCGTGCAGTGCTTTAGCACCGGTTCGAGTAGTCGGAAAGGAACATCTCCAACTTCCGTCAGATAGTCAAGATTCCGTACTAGGGTTCGTACACAGAACTTTTCTAGGCTGGGAACACCCACCGTGGGGTCAATGCTGATGGTATTACTCCGAATGCGCCCTCGGCCTTCCATCTGTACAAGTGGAGACAACCAGGTGGATTGAAAAAAAAATAACTTCAAAAAAAATGGGGGGAACCAGTACACGGGGTAACAATAACAGTCTCGGAAAATTAGCCAAAATGGAGGCAGAGTGAAAATGACCTGGGTTATCCAGTTTATTGGAACAGTTTTTTGTGTGGGATAAAACTCAAGGTAAAGCCGAATACGTAGGATACGTAAACTGGCAGTGGTGAAAGGTCACACTAGTAACGAAATAGAGTGAACGTGGGTTTAGTATGTGAAAGTCTTTCTGGTGGGGAGAACCGTGAGCTGAAATGAATGGGGTGGGTAAAAAAACTCGAATACGAAATTTGTTCAGCTTGAAGCACGACTCTCTTCCCTCCCTTTCCACCTCAGCTAGGTTGGTTACAAGAGTCGCATATTATTGGGATTCTGGTGCTCTACTTGGGTATGTGAGAATATTTTCTAATTATAAAATGGTAATTGGAAGTAGGTTTGGCCAATTTACAGTCATCAACCCGTGGCTTTAGATGTTTAGCATCACTAGTACGAAGCAGTTACTACTGTGGGACATTCTCGTGTCATAGTGTCAGTAATACGAGTATCAAAAAAAAAATCCACACAATTGGATAAGCATGTACACCATAGCCCCTAGCCCCTAGCCCCTAGCACCAAGAAATAAAGAAATACAACAGATAACGTTGATAATTTTATTATTCAGATCAAGCATTACACATGTTTGTCAATAGTGTAAATATTAGGCAAAATGGTGGCATAAGTAATGGTAATCCAAACACTTGATAAAAAGTTAAAAACAAGTGCCCCATGCGGATATTCATTGTAATATCCATAATAGGCAGAAATTATAAAAGGAGGCCAATAGGAAGAGAAAATAAGGATGATGTTAATGTAAGCTTTTTTTCTAGGTACAAAATATTAAAAATTCTCTGGAAAGATGTGGTATCTGTCCGTAAATACCGTGGGTCGTACTAGGTTATAAGGTCAACACTAATAAAATATACTATTCAATACTGCTTTATTTGATAAGGAAATCGGGTCCTATTTATATCAGAATGATAGGATACCCGCACAATATA